>OZ038425.1:7150652-7290256 GCA_964036235.1 Heterorhabditis bacteriophora | reverse complement strand
CTTGGATTTAATTCTTAACTCTGAGACTGTTATGTTATCTTGATTATTTTGTTCCAATGTAGCCAATGTATTATGTCGTTACTTGAATATATTGGGTCGTTATTCTGGTCAAAAATCTTATTTCACTGAACTTATTACTTATATCTTATGCTAGAAGGCTGTCTTTTTTTAATGAAAGTGAAAAAAACTGTAGATATTGTGCGAATTCATTACTTTTTCTTCCTGTAAATTCTTAGTCGGTTCCTTAGTCTTTTCATTTTGTTTACTACTGTAAATACATTGGGTTTGCGTCATCGCGGCAACAGAAAATGATAACCCTCGTAGTATTCTAGTGCAAATGATACCACTCAACAGATTACAAGCTAGTATTTTTGTTCAGAGTGCCAGTTTTGTAATTTAAAGCATAGATTTGGAATCAGCGTCAAATTTGCTATCTAGAGCATATAAATTTTACATTTTTCCAGAGATAAGTTTTTGCCACTTTTTTCGGAGTGAAAGTCATGGTCTATATTCTAACCTACGACAGGTTTTTTTTCCCGATGTTAGATAAGAAAAGAAACGCACGATGGGCAGCTAATAAATCTGTGTGTATCCCCTTCAGTTTTGTGTTAATTTAATCTCAGCGTCGGTCTTGTGGCTCATTTCCGCTTTCTGCTGCTGAGGTACCTCTCATGGATTTGTTCTACAGTTTGTCAATATATCAATATCAATGTATAGCTACTGTTTTCACAAAATCGCTAATTTCTTTCATTTTGTTAAATCATTATTAGTATTATGAAAGATGATTGTTGTACCAGATCGCGTAAAAATTAGACCAATTTTGAGAACAAATATAATTCAAGAAAAATGTAAAAAAACATGGACGAAATGTCAACTCAAACAACCGACCCTCGTCTGTTCATACATAAAAAGTCTCTTGCTCCATTTTAAAATGAGTGTGCGTAGCGATTCAGTGAAGTCTGAACTTTCTTTGTGCGAGCACGAATATTGCCAAGTTTCAAGAAAACCGACTCCTGTGGAAATTTGGAGTGAACTATAATTAAGGCGTAACTGACACTGGTTTTTTCATCACGCTAGTTTTCCTTGTGTGAATCTACTAAACATTACAATGTTTAGTTCGCTAAAGTTGAAGAAATCCATGAGAGGTACCTCAGCAGCAAAAAGTGGAAATGAGCCACAAGACCGACGCTGAGATTAAATTAACACAAAACTGATGGGGATACACACAGATTTATTAGCTGCCCATCGTGCGTTTCTTTTCTTATCTAACATCGGGAAAAAAAACCTGTCGTAGGTTAGAATATAGACCATGACTTTCACTCCGAAAAAAGTGGCAAAAACTTATCTCTGGAAAAATGTAAAATTTATATGCTCTAGATAGCAAATTTGACGCTGATTCCAAATCTATGCTTAAAATTGCTAAATTCATACTCTAAACAAAATTACGAGCTTGTCATCAGTTGAGTGCTCTCTTTTGCGATATATATCCGCGGTGATGTCACTTCATTGTATATATGTCATGTGATTCCTACCAACAAAGACACGGTTTACTTTTGTTTATAAATTAGCACGAAAGCTCTGCATTTTAAAGAATTTTTCTGAAAAGCTTAGTTGGTACAAATCTGTTAATAAAACGCACACCATAATTAACAAACTAAGCATAGCAGGAGTCAAGAGCGAGCTTCTATGAATGTCTGGAATGTCAAGCAAGACTAACTTACCTGGGAACTAATATTATGATGCTGCGTTAAAAAAACGCATATACAAATCGAAATAAATTAATATCGATGCGACTAAGTAAAAATGTATCGATACTATTGGTAGGTGAATACGTTGTACGTCCAATGAAGGAACTTCATAGATTTTGATGTTTTACATGTTTGAAACTTGTGTTCAAATTCGTTATTAGTGGCTAACAACTATTGTCAATTTTTAGTGCATTAAAGAGATATATTTCAAAACAGTAATCTCTTCTTACACTTACAAGTCGGTGATTCTGTAAAGTCGAACTTTTATTGTCAGGAGTTGAATTATGGGGTTGATATGTAACTTCAGTAAGTCTATGAGAAAGAGCAATTAAGTGCTCCCTTTTGATCAATATAATCACGATTAAATAATCTCTTTATGTATGTATATATCTATGTATTTATGTTATGTATGGCATTTATCAGTTATTAGTGTTTTTTACCTCTAATTATTACCTCCAGACATGTCTTTGAATGTAGTATTAGGTTTTGTAAATATTTCTTCATTAAATGGATATAATTTCCCTTGAGCCTCACTAAACGTCTAGTAGATACCGTACAAGCATGATTATATGTCCCATGACATATGTGGCATTCATTAGTAGAGCTGAAACACCTATTGGGATTCGCTCCTCCTTTAGGTATTCTTTAATGATATTACAATCCCTTTATTATAAATTTTAAGCCATTTTGTTGTCATCACTTCTTTTAAAATGTGAATTCAAACTCAATATTATTTCCATATTCTAGAATATTGTTAAAACTAATAATAAGTATGAAGATTTCAGAACCAACAAAATGGACGAGATATTGTGTTACTTAGGTGTGAAGAAAATTAGACCAGGATGTAGTTATCAGTTTAATATGCTCTATTTGAAGCATTTCCTTGAGATAGGTATGCACAAAAAAATCAAAATGCTGTAAGGAAATATGCTGAAAGAGGATAGTAAGAATCTTAGGCAAATCTATAAACAGATAAATTGAGAGCGAGGGAAAAAAAAGTTTTAAAATCAGAAAGAAAAATATTATATTAAGGAAACCCTGGCGGAACTGTGATTCTAATAATAGAGACATTTCTACTACTTGTTTTTTGGATGTGTACATTATACATGAAGAGAGATTTCACGAAAAATTTTCTTGTCTCCGTTTGTTTTCCTATGACTCTAGATGTTATTATAAAAATATTTCATCAGATAATAGCATTTAGAACAAACTCTCCAGAAAAGACTTTGTAAGTTTGTATTTTACTGGTATTTATAAGCAAGTGAAGCAATCTAGAATATCCATAGTTTATTATAGTAATTTCGCATTCGTAGCACGAGTGGTACCAATAAATAATATATTTTTATCACAAACGAAAACGACTATTAATTTTTTTTAAGGTTTCCTATTTTTTATAATTATAAGAGAATTTTTGGTAATTGATAACATATTCGAACCACAATGGTTGGAAATTGCAAATTAACGGTTGAATTCCATATCCAGGATACAGAAGTTGGTGGTAGCAGAGGTGCTGCTAAATGTCATTGTCAGATACACTTTCGCTGCTGCGTCTGTGATGTTCATTATTATGACCATTAGAATGGCAAAGGTCCGCAAGCAAATGGAGAATTCAACTGCAAGGAAGTCGCCAATAATACTGTTTTATTTGTTATTAAATTTAATATGTAAATAGATGAGATGTAATAGAGGACATAAAATTACACGTTGCATATATTAACGTACCGTTTTTATTGTACCTATAGTAGTGTTAGTCACATAAATAGAAAATGGTATATTTTTTGTTTTCTGATAATAGAAAAAAAGAAGAACATTTGCGTTTTAAATATACAATATGAATTTTTAACAGAATATAAGTTAAAAAGTATAATAGTTCGATTTTTTCCATTAAAATGAAACAAATTCATATTGGTCACCTTTTAACAGTATTAGCCAAATCCTAGGTTTTTTTAACAGGAAAAAAACAAGACATTAATTTATCTTTATTTTTCGCCCAATACTAATCTATAGTGAAAATAGCTGTAACAGTAATAAATAAATAACTTTTAGTGTGACATATACGGTAGTTCTGGTGATGATAAGTGTATTCGTCATGGGCCTATTCTTCTATCCCAACAGCATTATAGTAAGAAATGTGAAGTTTTTTGCTAACGCTATCCTTATTATTTTTTGTACGACTACGCTATTTATACTGTTTTGGACGGTAAGTTACAAAATACTTAAAAATAAAGTTTTAGAATATTGGACATGGATAAATATTTTATTCTTAAATATATATCCATAGTCATTAGCAACTTAAAGTTTAATGA
Source organism: Heterorhabditis bacteriophora (assembly GCA_964036235.1). Lineage (NCBI taxonomy): Eukaryota > Metazoa > Nematoda > Chromadorea > Rhabditida > Heterorhabditidae > Heterorhabditis > Heterorhabditis bacteriophora. The sequence goes on along the minus strand of OZ038425.1, from coordinate 7,286,202 downwards.
TCTTCATTTATAATGAATTATGTGCAAAAAAAAGTGCAATAAACAAAGTATGACTTTTTAGCCCTGACTGGTCTAATAAACTATAAAATTTTTATAATAATATAGTTTATCTGTCTCAAAGTTACTAATTTTCTATTTGAATATGATTAATTCTTATCAATTGATGCCTACTAAGGAAAGTAAAATTTTGTATAGGTCTGTGGTACAATCATGTGGAACAAATCGCCATAGTGTATTGTCCATAAGGTCAAACAATGACAGTGAACATTGTTTGTAAAGATAAAAATATGAACCTAATATTTAATAGATATGCTTTGCCTGTTGCTGTTGTTCTGGATCTAAACTGGGGATGGACGTAAATGATCCTGTGGTCTATAATGCAAAGAGTAGGATGGGATGGCTTTTCCCTTTTATATTAGTTGTTCCCTTTGCCACAATTTTTGATATAGGTAAGACGATATTGTTCTTATTTCTTATATAGTAAACTTGTTCTGTTACTAATTGCTGATTCAATATATGCTACAGTGCATACAGGGTGTCCGAAATAAAAGGACCAATTTTAAAAGTTATAACTTTCTTAAAACTTAACTTAGATCGACGTTTAAAAGCGTTTCTATAAACATGAATATATGACTTTTTACCGTGTTGATTTTTTTTAGCATATACCATAGAAGCATAATTATCGATTTTCTAAAAACTAATTTCCGTGTTTTTTCACACGTATTTGGACTCAATTATTTCAGATTTTCACTACTCTAACAATTGAAAATGGGTTTTTTTTTTCTCTGCAAGACCTAGTTATTATTAAAAACTATCACAATATTCATGAATTTGATACTCCTACTATTTTTCGTCTGCTAAAACACCGGAAATGGAGAGCCTGATAAGCCTAGGAATAAGTTGCAATATAAAGACATCCGTACATTTTGTGGAGCCTGGAGTGTAGATTAATTCCACCTACTACACTAATGTCCTCCTAACGAATTACCTTCATCCAGACTGTAGATTCTTGTATCCAAGTGAATTCATTTCTAAGTAGGAATCTGTCTCATCTCACACAGCCAAAAAGTGGTGGAATAGCTCAGGGAAGAAGCAGTTGGATTCTTAACGCCAAGTCGGTTGTCTTTAAATTCACCTTGTTTGAATCCTTGTGATTGCAGTATGAGCATGACCGGAACGCCATGTATCGTATTTAATCCAAATACGACAGAACTGATAGAGAAATAGCACTTCAAATAGGAAGTGATCTCAGTTATGAATCGATTAACTGGACCAGAAAAAGCGCAGAAAGGTAGAATACCGATAGGATCAGTTTAGAAAGCGATAGTAGTACAGAGGATGTACTAACCACTTTATTCAAATTAACATGATGTGGATTCTGATAAGAATAGTAAGTAGACCAGAAATCTTAATAGGGCAGAGAACTCAAGAACAAAACAAGGTAAGGAATGCTAGTTCTCTTAGCACTGCTGCTGGTGTTGACTACTTATTTATATATGCTTTCTAGGTCAATTAATTTTCTTAGTTTACCAGATGCTAGTTTACAGTTAACTACAACGAGAAAATAGTAAGCATAATGTTCATTTACAAACTTGCAGAAAATAAAAACTAATGTGTATATTTTGGATTGTGAAAATAATAAATGTAAGGCTAAAGTATAAATGAGTAAAAAAAAATAACTAAAGTATTGGGTTGGCAACTAAGTTCCCGCCGTTTTTTAAAAAATTTTCAAAGTTTATTTTTCAATAAAAATTAACAACTAATTAATCAATAATGTATTTTCCCTTGTTGTTTATAACTTCTTCCCAACGTTCAACAAGATTTTCAATACCTCGTTGGTAGAAATCACCCGGTTTCGACTCGAAAAATTCATCCAACCAAACTCTCAGTCCTGCATCAGTATTGGACGAAACACCGCGCATAGCATTTGAAAGAGATCGAAAGAGATCGAAAGAGGTGGAAATCCGTTGGTGCCCAATCGGGAGAGTACGGCGGGTGTGGCAGCACTTCCCAGCCATGCGTTTGAATGGCTTCCTTGGTCATATTGGCGATATGAGGGCGGGCACTGCCGTGCAGCAAAAGAACTCCATGCTGCCGACTAGGTCTCTTCTCTTGAATAGCCGTGTTGAGTCGTTCCATCTGTTGAACATAGAGTTCCGCGTTGACCGTTTGGTTCCGTTCAAGCAATTTGTAATGGATAATCCCTTCCGAGTCCCACCATACGCACAACATCGTTTTACACGGATGAAGATCTTGTTTCACGCGCGGTGTCGCTTGTTTACCGGGGCTAAGCCATTCCTTGCGCTGCTTCATATTGATGTACAGGCACCATTTTTCGTCGCCAGTAACGATTCGGTAAAGAAATTGTTGCTTGTGTCCATGAGTTGGGCGGCGATGAGCAAGCAAACCAGCGGAGATTGTGGCTCGTTGGTTTTTATCGTTGTCAATTAAAGCATGCGGAACCCATGCTTCACACTTCTGAACCATTCCCATTGAGTGAAGATGCTTCTCTATAGCAGTGTGGAAGCATTCCATTTTCTCTGCCAGTTCCCTTGTCGTTTGACGCGAATTTTCGTGCAAAAGTTGGTTTAATCGCTCTTCATCGAACTCAACTGGACGGCCAGAACGAGGTGCGCCTTTGAGCTCAAAATTTCCATTTTTGAACTTGACATACCAATCACGAGCGGTTCTTTCAGCTATGGCACCCTCTCCATACACAGCACAAATGACGCGAGCAGCTTTTGTGGCCTTAGAACCTTGATTAAAAGCAAAAAGAAGGAGGCATCGAAAATGCTCATTTTTCTCAACTTGAAATTCCATTTTAATGATCTGAAAATTAACATAAATTAACTTGAACAAAAAACAAAACATAGATTTCGGTAGAACAAAACATCTTCTTTCGAATGATTTAAAACATTATGCCAAAAACATTCAATGACATGCAGAATGTTAAAATTTTAAAAACACGACGGGAACTTAGTTGCCAACCTAATATATGCTTCGCATGACACTGTGTTTATTCTGAAGTGGATTCAACTCCATAGATAAGCTCAGGCAAAGAGTCATTGAAGAATGGGACGAATTCCGGAGACGTACAAGAATTGGTGGTCAGAGTTCAAGGGAAAGATCCAATTGGTTGTTGCCGCCAAATAAGGACACGTTCAATTGCGATGTTATAAAATTTGAATATAGATCAGTAAAATACTATGAAAGTTTCTACTAGATTTTAAGCTTCCGAAAACGTTTTAATATTACAATCCTTATTAAGTTTTAAGAAAGTTATAAAACTTTTAAAATTGGTCGTTTTATCCTGAATACTTTGCTGTGCATCCATTTTTAATTCGCATAGAATAAGTACTTTTTAATATTTAAATAATTCGCATTGTTTAATTCTCTAAATTTTAATTTCAGTTGAACCAACAAACTATTTACCACATGTGGCTGAAATTTCCGCCATAATGATGCCCATTTTCATCCTTGTAGTGGTCTTTCTCCTTTTACCTGCTTACAGGTACAAGTGTTAAATTTGAAGAAATAAGTACTTTAGTTATTGAGGCTCCTCAGAATATTTTCAGTAGTTTTTTTTTAGATTTCTTAACATGACTAAGTGGTAAATTTTCAAATTACTATTTTTGATTACTCTTTTGAAACAAAAATATTTTTACAAAATTTGCTTGTTGTTATGTCCTTACACTAAGGAATAGTAGAGAAGTTCTTATTTGCAACAGTGCTGAATAAAACATAAATCAAAGTGCAGTGCTTATTAAAATACTCATCACGTTAACTAACTGCTATATTCTAATTAATATTTGAATGCTAACTTGTATCTTATGCTAATTAGGTATCTCATGCTAATTATGTACCTAATCCTAACATTTGCTTATTACATTAAAAGTATTTCGTCCTTTACTTTTTTTAATAAGACAAACTTGTAAGACATCTTTAAGTGGTAACGATTTTTCTCTTTTTAGAGTAAGTTTCTTTATTTGATAATATAATTTTGGTAAGGTCATGGTATCTTATGGCTAATATGCACATTTGGACGTAGAGAACAATTTACTGACATAAGATGGTTGTGAATAGCCATTAAAAAGACAAATTAATTGCAACTTTAAAAGTTGAATTCTTTTAGATCCTCTCTCTTCTGCTGTTGCCCTTATAAAGCAGAAGGAAATAAGATAGCCCCGATCCAGTCTGTTCAAATTATTCCTTCCATAACCTATCAGCCCTCTGTGCGAACAATGATGCCGTCTGTAGGTCACTTTAATGATCCAATGGCCATGATGATACCAAATGAGAATATTCTGACGCTACCTCAAATGAGTCAAATAGAAAACACTTTAATGCTCCCGCAAACATATAAGAATGGGGCGCAATATGTTGTAAATAATAAGTTTTCTTAATTATTATTAAGCAGTTATGCTTTTTTTTTGATAATGTCATATAAATTAGAAAAAAAACAAAAACATAAAAACTGGTTAGAAATACGACAAATGAGTTGTATGTAATTTGTTAAGCAATGGCTTTTACAAGAACTTATAATGCTAACTTTTTCTTTATTACCTTATTTAGTATTTAAACGTGAGAACTATTTGATCTTTCTTATTAGACATTACCTCAGACGTAGATTTAAAACGTTACTAATTGTTTGAATTACTTTTGTAAGATTCATTTGGAATCATGGGTTGTCCAATGATTATGTTAATAAATACTATGTAAAAGTTGCAGCATTAAGTTTTGTTGGATCTTCATCCTTGTCTTAACCAGCACCAAATAACTGTTGATCCATTTAGAACATGCTTTTAATAACAGCAGTGCTATTTGATATAAAGTCTCGAAAGTTCATACTAATACTTAGAAAATATTTATTTGGTTTTCTAATTTTTTTCCCCATAAAAATCTCAAGGCTTTTTAGCTCTATGAAAAAATTGGCGGCACACAGGTCGTGAAGAAATGTATCATGCTAAAAGGATATTAATATTTTATTATTTCACTAATAGTAATATTTAGTGTAGTTTAACTCATATTGATCGAGAAAAGAACTCATGCGAACTATAAAATATTTAGAACGGATTTGTGCATGAGTTTATCCAGGTTTTTATCCATATAGCAGGGATAAAGCTACAGTATTCTGGAGGAAGTCCTATTTGGATGCGTATATATTCGAAACTAAGAGTGTTTACTATCTTGCACTAAAAACAACGCCATCACCTGTCGAAGTCTGAAGTCCGTAAACACAATAATAAAGAGCTCCCATGAGATGAATCACCGAATACAGTGCAATACAGAGTTGTTTTTTTGCTTTTGCACACTGATTTATGGAGAATCTACGATATGACTATTTTCTTAAAAGTATTACTGTACATGAATTCGATAATTACTTAATCATGATTATATGGATTATTTCTATACATAAGACAAACGGTAATAACAGTTAAATCAATATATTAGGTGGTTGCAGAAGTTTTAGTCATTTTTTCAAAATTTCAATTTATTTCCATAATATACAAAATGCAGTTCAATCATCAATGTATTTTCCCTCACTTTCTATGACCTTCTGCCATCTCTCAGATAACTTTCGGATTCCTTCGTGAAAAAACGACATCCGCTTGGAGGCAATAAAATCCTCGATCCATTTTCGCATCTGAGCTGCATCTCGAAAGCGCTGTCCCGCTAGACAGTTCTGTATCGACCGGAATTAATGGTAATTTGAAGGCTTCAAATCAGGTGAATATAACTCGTGCAGAAGAACTTCCCAGCCTAAATTAAAAATAGTTTGTTGAGTACTAAGAGCAGCATGAGGCCTAGCGTTGTCATGCAGCAAAATGACCTTCCCACTTCCTTGTCTATTAAGTGGTATTTTCTCCTCCATTCCATCGAGCAAATCAATCAGTTGACGACCGTACTGCTCGGTACTAACCGTCTCAACTACTTGAAGGAAGTCATAAAATAGCACACCCTTCATATTTCACCAAATGCATAGAAGGACATTTTTGCCGTGGATGTTGTTGGCTGTCTGGGGTATACCCATGAATGTGTGTGTTTGGGATTGTAGTACACAATCCATTTTTCGTCACCAGTAACAATTTTCCACATAAAGTTCTTGCATTATCTGGAAAGCAACGAGATGCATGAGTTAAGCCAATAGCCAATGCTGTCATTGGGGAGTTCAGGTGGTAGCCACTTTCTGAGCTTCCTGATTTTCCCTATCTCATGCAATCGTCTGGAGACTGTTGCTTTATCAACTCCTAGTTGTTACGCTAGTTCCTCTTGGGTCTACGACAGATTTTCATCCGATAATGATTTTAAAGAATCAGCCTTCGACGTTTGTGGCGTCCCGGGGCGTTGTCGGTCATTGACATCAAAATCACCAGCCTTAAAACGTCGAAACCAATACCAGCAAGTACTGTGGGACAAAAGACCCTCACCAAGTACAGATCATATTGATTTGCATGCCTCAACAGCATTCTTCCCTTGCTGGAACTCGTAGAGAATACAGTGTCGAATATGCAGTTTTAGGTGGCTCATCTTATTCGAATTATTTTATGAGGTTAAGTTTACCATTAAATCTTGACTTATGACTTTTCACAAACTACAAACCCACCACTACAAAAACGCAAAAGAACGGGAATTTATTTAGGTTTTAAATAATTGTACTAAAGCGCTGAAATAAATGACTAAAACTTCTGCAACCACCTAATTATTTAAAAATGAAGAAACTAAAAAGGACAATCAAAAAACGTATAGTTTAAAAGAAAATTTCAGAGTGAGGCTAAGTAGTCGTTGAGTGCTTTTACTGCAGAACCCTATCTAATCCCCACCCGACTTTGGAGATCATTTCCCACATATGGAAAGAACCACCTTAGAAGATCCAGAATAACCACTATTGTTCACTTCTTCAAATCGCGTATCTTTCCTGATACACAAATCCTAGGTTTAGCGTAATTGAATTTTGGATAAAATGACGGGGAAAGTGGCTTCGAGATCAGAGCTGGCGCAAACGGAGTACTGCCGAAGATGGAGATAACCTATCTGACCCATAGAACAATAAGATGGATAATTTTATATTACATTCTGCGTTTATTCTACGGTGATACTATGATTATGCTTCTTCTCATACTGTCCTCGTAGAAGATCATAATTATGAAAATACAAAGTGCATTAAGAAAGAATTTAAAAATGCAAGAGAAATATTAGCCTAAGCCTTGAACTACATGTTCCCAAAATATATTAGTTACCTAATCACAAGTTATGATAAAATTATTATCAAAATTAACCAATAAATATGAGTAGATTAGAAATGTGAAAATAGCGTCTTAAAATGATATAGTTTTTTCAGTGACTTGTGAGAAATCATAAATGTGTTTATCACAAAATTCAGCGAAACTCTTGGTATTTCCAAACAATCTATTATCGGAAAAAGATTGGGTAAATTGAAGTTCACTCCACTAGCATATCTGGTTTGTAATTTTTATGTCTTAAATTTAATTTCCTCTTTTTTTCTTCGATTTTCCTCCTTAATCTAGTACCTATCAGCGTCTCATCTATTTCTTTACTATCCCTTAACATTAAGTCAAATTGACATCTTATTGATTCTAGATCTTCAACAGAGAAATCGAAACAGTATCTTATTTTCTTTAAACAGTGAAGCTTTCGCTAACTCCTCTAACTCTATACAGATTTTTCCATTGTACTACTAACTCCGAGTATTTTGGCTAATTTTTCCTACTGATTGATTACAATAAATATAAATTGATTCCATTCCATAGTTATCCCCATCTCAAGGACATCAACACTGCCCACAGATTTAAATAGTTTCAATACGCACTTAGGCTTTAATAATAGCTTAATGTTCTGTTTGAGATTTGTCAGAAAGCATCTGACATATTTTGTGCCATTTTACAAGCTCCTACCTTATTTCGAGTAAAAAAAACTATGGGTGCTGATTCCACTAGGTAAAAACACAGCGTAAAATAATATTAATATAGACGTTGTGCTAACATATTTCAGATCCTTCTGTATTAGACCTTTTTCTGTTTGGTATTAAAAGGCAGTTTAGTATCCAATGGCCAAAACGATGATGCAAAATTCGTGATTCGTCTGAACATGTTATGAATTTCCTTTGTCTAATGATATTTAATATCAAACTATTGTAAAGCTAGATAGTCGATAATTCAGTTAGATTTAAGTCTACCTCTGTGAAATATAGCACGAATTAACGGTTAATACGGTGTTAACAAGGTATAACACCAATTTATTACACTACTCACAGGGAAAAAAGGACTAAAATTTCAAATAACATACGAATACCAACAAAAGTAAAAAAAGGACTATGCAGTTCTAGCGAAAAGAAACACAACCTCTTGCTTCATAAGCAAAAAAAACATGTTTTCCTAATAATGCAAGATGCAGTGTCATTGCGAGTTCATGTAATGATCGTGAAACTGTGTTCTTAGGCGTTAATTTACCCGATGCGTTAGGCATACGGATATTAAAGTGAGATAACCCTAATTATAAAATAAATACTTCGAGATAGGAAATGAGAAGCAGAAATGATTCATCACAGTGAGCAAACGAAAAAATAAATAATGGCAGATGTAGCTAGAGATTCAGTAGTAGCTAGAGTAATGGAGAGAGTTATGATTTCAACTGGCGAAATCACTTTGCTGAAAGTCGATGTTACTGTTAAAGCTAGACAGGCTTTTCTGAACTTTAAAGAATAGAATAGGGTCAAGCCTTCACAAAGTAGAAAATGAATCATCATAGTACCGAAGATCAATGAGGAGCTGAAACCGTGACGAAAAATCAGTAGATGAATGGACAAACGAAGAGTAGTATTAGTCTAGAATATATTCAGAAACATGCTGAATGAGAATATATGCGAAGGATATCAGTATAAATTAATTGTGGAAATAAACTTTATTTCTGAAGTTATACATTGTATACACTCTCTTCGTTAGGAATATGCAAACCTTTTCACAACAGCTACAAATAAATCTAAATTCATGACTAGAATTGATTCAGAAAATGACTGTTCAAGAGATATTATCTGGAAGAAGTAGTGAACGTATGTAGAGAAATTACTTTGGAAAGAAGTATAAATCAGGAAGATATTTTAATTTCAACTGATACATGAATTTGAAAGGAGATTCTATAGGTTATTAGTGAGGCTGTAAATGAGAACTGTTTCATTATGAGTATTGTATAGTGAAAAGTGTAGGGAAAAAACTGTTAAATAAGAAAACTATGAGATTTCGGAAAATCTTGCTCATAACGATGAGATAATTATTACACTGAACTGCGACATTTTAATAATAATAATTTGTTCATCATATACCATTTGAATAATGGTTAACATCAACGACAAAAACCTATATGAATGAGTTATGATAGGCAAAATGTCAGAAAAAAACCCCCATAATAGATCACAAATTACTGAAAAAAAAGTACAATGTATTCATAAGATCAGTTTAGATGCCAAAAATATATCTATATGTATATATAAATATAGATATATTTCATATATTTGAAGACTGTATTACATATTATATCAATAATAAAGTACATAATAAACCATAGAGTTGTTGAGAAGAAAATTCTACGTGGAAGCTTATGATGTCTGTATATTTTTGAATATACATATCGCCTAAGTCAGATTAGGGATAAAATCACATTTGAGCAGAAGTTAAAAACACTTCAGAGATAGATATATTTAGCTTAAATTAAGATAGTCCTATTTGAAAGCATGATAATGATAAGATGAATTCTTGCATATTTCAAAAAAAAAATAGTCTTGAGTGTATCGTTACACCTATTATCCTGATTTGTATCCACTGAATCATTATCTGTCACAAAGTTAAACGAGTCAATAATAATATTATATAAAAAATAATTTTAAAACAATAGTAGTAGTAATAATAATAATAATAATAATAGTAATAATAATAATAATAATAGTAATAATAATAATAATAATAATAATAATAATATTAATAATAATAATAATAATAATAAGGCCATAACTTAAATGATTGGATGGAAATAAAATAAAATTCCAAAAATAATTTTATGAATCCGTTTGAAGTTTTAAAAAAATAGCATCGGATCACTAGTAGACATCTTATGGGATAGTGGAGTTGGACTCATTGCACCTTTGCCGTTCACAGAGATATCATCCAAATACTGAGCGTACTAAATATCAATTTTTCACTACTATCAATCATATCTCGATCAAGCTGCAATCCAAGATTTATTTACATTTCACTTCTTTTATAACTAAATTGTTTTTACCATCTGAGGCCCAACATTGTCCTCGATCCATCGCATTAGATGCACATTATACGGAACATATGGCTGTCTCAACAAATGTTCTTGAACCTCTAAGAATCGCTTGAGATCTTCCAGAGTTATACGGTCTTTGCTCGGTCTGAAATAAATATATGACTTAACAGTTAAATAAAGTCCAAATAAATATGTATACTATAGAGATAAATCCTAGAAAATAATAATACTGACCTAGTTTTCTTTAAAGCTGCAATTATTCGCATCGCCTCTCTAATATCGTCACTCATATTTGCGAATCCGCGTCGTGCACCACGAATTTTCCTACCGAAATAGTGCAGTTTTGTGAATGTCCTCTTTAGAGTGGAGGAACACAGATCAAGTGATGCGGTGATGACAGCAAGGCCTATTATGACGTAGACCACGACCAACTGAGATTGTTTGAGGCTTATATAGATTTACTTGAGTCAATTATTTTCTAATAAATACAATATTAACAATAGAAAATTATTTCTACGAAATACCACTTTACATTCATGAGAATAATGCATTTGAAAAATTTGCAGGTAATACTGAGTCTTGTAAATAAATTTAAAGAAGTACATCTTAATTGTAAATAATAAGTCAAAAGTATTAACGAAACGTAGTATTCGACTAATTTGTGATGTTTTAATTTAAATAAAATTATATTACAAACAAACTTCTCTCTACTAAAACAATTGATTTATTACATAAGTTTAGTTTTGCGTGATATATTAGTACTCACCGCCAGATAAAAGTGGCTTTTCACATAGATGTTTCCCAATCCAATTGTAGTTATAGTATTAAATGAAAAGAAAAGGCCATGGATAAATGACCTAAACTGATGCATTTACTATCTGCTCCTATTTTAGTATAGAAAGTTTCATTCGTTTAATGCTTCTTTGATAGTTTTGAATTATTATTTCTAATTTTATATATGTATTAGAAGTATTACAAGATTACGAAAATTATTACACTTGTTCTACTTTGCTTTCAGATGTTTGCCTTATAGGGCTAGTTATAGAAAAATTATCGAAGACATTATAGATTAAACAATAATTTGCATAATACTTTGTAAGTCTATATTTTAAGATATATTGTGTTTAGTCGTTATGTGATATGGCGAATTTATATAATTTGACTCAGGACCGGTCACAGTGTGGAGAACTAACTTTTACAATTCTCTGACTATTAACGAAATGAAAAACAATTAATTAAGTATAATAAATATCATAGTGTATAGCTCAACCTATCGCCTCTCCAATTATAACTTGGCACACCTTATGTACTACTCTAACCCTTGTCCCTTAACATACTCTATCTCCATAACGTAAGTGTGTGTATCTCACCAAAAAAAAATTAAATTCATGGTTTTTATTGTTTCTCATAATTATTTTTTGAATATCTCACCATATGGGTCCTTTTTCAAATGTATTGAATAGTAGACTTCCTATACAACAATATCCAATAATCAGTGCAAAGTAGGAGGCTATTGGTAGTTGCAACCGATCGTCATCGTCTTCTGAGTTTTCTTCATCCGATTCACGCCTTTTTTTTTTGAGTTGACTGAAATTATGAAATTAACTGGGAAATTAATGCATCTTCCTTTTAATATCCTTTTTTAAAAAGAGAATTTTACTGGAAGAATAAATCCAATGAAAAACAACCAATAACTTAAAATATTAACAAAAGTTTTCCATTTTAGTCTCAACATTAAAATAATAGCATTATCTGATTATCGAGGTCAAGTCAAAACTAACTTAATTGTAACTCATTAAATGTCTATAACTTATGAAGTATTCAAATCATTAACTGTTAATTTTAATTGAATACTTCATAATGAGTATATGTAGGTATTAAAAAAGTTCTCTTAGTAAGCATTTGCTTCAGTAAGCCAGGTTCTTGATGTAGACAAATCAGTTATTTAAAAAAGTATAAAAGATTGAAAATAGTTGATAGGATGATTTTAAATAATATATATTTTATATCTCAATAACGCTGGTCCTAACTTATGCACTTCTATTGCATTGAATGTTTCGGAAAGCGAATCAAATACGTTTCAAGAGTAATCCCATTCAGGAAAACATACTTAAGTGTTAACTATAGGATACTTTCTACCATTATCAAATCTACCTCCACTAGGTCAGTAGTTTTTTTTAAAGAAATCACTAAAAGAATTAGCATTTGTGTAAGCATTTTACGTAAAGATGCCTGATTCTTTAAGTAGTATGGTAATGATTTATTAGTTTTCTGGTTGACAGCACTTTTTTGAATTTCGAGAACAATGTTAAAAATTGGTGCCTAATTGTAAATTAGGTCATGAACAGAAAAATGAAATAGTAACATAAAAGTAATAAGTAGCTGGTGTAAGTTTATTTCCACTACTACTTACTTTACCGGTCTTTAGTTTTAGATTACTCCTCTTGTTCATAATTATCTATCTAAATAAATGATCTTTTACTATAAAGTGCAGAGAAAATAATATCTTAAACAACTTACAGGGAATCTATTGAATCGACATCTCCATCGAACAAATTTGTTCGTATCATCTCCACTATAGAGGCAATGAAATGCCAAAATTGAAGTAATTTTGCATAAGATCTGACAATAAAACTTATTACAGATTGTATTTTATAAATGTTTTTTTCCTTAAAGATTAAATAAATAGTCTTATTTTCAACTTTATGAAACGTTATTTGATTCTATCAACTTTTAAAAAATTACTCTTCATATCTCACAAGTGAACATTTTTGTCCACTTCCCAGAATTTCCGGTCGAATTCTACAACCAATGTTAAGTGAACTTGAAAAATTCACAGTTTAGTGTCAAAATCTTAAGATTCTTTGTATCTATTAATTTGTTGAGGCAGCTGAACTCGCCTTATTACTATTTCCGACAGAAATTTTCCTATATCCGCTGCCGTAATAAACATAAGTGGTATGCCAATCAGGCCAAAGAACACAGTAAATATCCGACCGGGGTCGGTGGTGGGAGTAACATGATCGTAACCTTAACCACTTTCTTCTCTTTCTCTTTATCTTTGCACTATTCACTGCTACTGCTAAGGTCACACCTACCCGTTGAAGTTATCACAGTAAGTGCATACAAAACTGCAGCTGCAAAAGACCATCTGAAAATGAATGTCATAGTTAAGGAGAAGTAGATAAATATAACTCTATTTGGTACCATTAATTTCTTATTTAAATAAACTAGTGGTCTAGTACAATAATAATCATAACCTTGTTGACATGTCTTCCACTGTGTCGTTCCACAATTGACCCGTTTCCGTGAACTTATCATCATATTCATGTGTTCTAGAAAGTTTTCTCAAAAGAGGTCGAAGACGCTGCTCAACCTTAAATTATATAGAGGAAAAACGTTTGATATAGTATATAGCATACATGATCGAAAAATAAGAAAAATTTAGTGAATAATATGATTAGATCCCGACTAGAATGGGAGTTATTGTTTATCAAATACAGTTCTATATACATAAAAAGCAAAGAAATAAAATAATATTTTCTTTAAAGTTCTATAATTAATCCATATGCTTGGAAATATACATTTTGTTATTAATATTTCTAAAATAAATGAGACTCACTTGACTAGAATTATATACAGATCCCGCACACATTGATACAGATTCATTGATAATTTTATCATATATGAGAAATATATTTTGAAGTTTTTCCTGAAAAAATCAGTACAAGTTAAGTGGGTATCTGAAATAAAAATTGGTATAGTAGTAAATAATTAAAGAGCAATGCTAAACAGTATTATAATTAAAGATTAAAAGTTGACTAACTTTTCGGCTTTGTAACTCATGATCTGCTTCTAGCCAAATAAACATAATAGCACCCATAGCTATATAAGATAATAGCAAAATATTTAAGCCAACATGCGGTAAAAAGATTTTTAGGAGCTGAAACAACTTAGATTATGTGAAACTAAATATAAATTATCTAAATGGTATATTGTATATAAAAAATAGAAAGTACTCTATTCTACTATGTATATAGATCTCCTTAAAAACAAGTTAACAAACGTTTATGGATTTTGTATGGAAAAGTCTAGTCCTTTTATCATTATATGAAAAAAAGGAAGAAAACTAAGTTGCTCCGACGGAATATGATGAATAATGTTTAGAGGGAAACAAACAACTGACAACAAAAGTGACTAATAATTGGACAGCTGGATGAGTGGAATTTCAAGAAAAACAGATTCCAACAAAACCTACCTTGAGAGCTTTTTTCCATATGGGTAGTTTCAGTATCGCCTCTTCGTCAGTAGTCTCCTCTGCTCCTTCACGTCGGTATTCATCCCATTTCACTCGGCCTATATTCTCTAAACGAAAGCAGAGATAATATAAATAAACGATATAAAGGTTCTAGGTTAATATTAATTTAATTAGTGTATTAGGACTTTTTAATTATTTATATGACACGGATAAAATGATGTCTATATCACTTTTAGTAAAATTTTCAGACTTTAACACTTATGTATAGTTTCATATTAGTAATTAAATTTCTAGGAAATAATGAATTCAAATTATTTGAACATTCTATTACTTCTAACCCAGTCATCTTTGTTTATTACTGGACAGTATGTTGCTTTACTACATGTTTATTGGTGGTCTCTCGTAATAAGTTGTTAATTTTTCCTTTAGTGTATAGATTTATAGGTAAATAACCATGACATTTATCTTAATTATAGAGAGAGAGAATGTCTTTGTTGCAATTATAAAGAAAGGATTTATAAAAACTATTAGAATTAAAATAGATCAATAAATATTATTATTCACTAGTCAATATGCACAATTTCTGACTTTAATTACATACTGGCTATGTTTCGACAGTTATTACCTCTAACGAGCTCCGGTAAATAACTTTCAGGAAGAGATGACACAAAAGCCAGATCACTTAAAGCAAGTCTAGGTTTTTTAATGACTTGAAATATACGGCCGACACCGAGAGAGCCCATATCAGATAAAATAAAAGGCTTTCAAGTGGAATAAATATAGTGTAAATTACAAAATGCAAGTAGGGTTATATAGGATTAGTGAAGATTAGCCAACTACGTCTCATGAGTTGATACCAGTGGGAAAATTGTTCACTAAAACGAGATTGCTCGGTTTCCTGCTAAGAAACATGAGATCTTCCCAAATAACGCACTTCCATCAGAAGGAGGCAAATAGGCAAGATAAATGCACTTCGAACTTTCAACAGGGATTAGGGTTAAAGGATGGCAGATTGCTTTTGTGTCTCCCATTTTTTCTCTTTCCTTCAAGTATTGATGATTAATAATTTTAAGTGGCTCATATTCTTTAACACAGTTACATCAATATCGGCGAAAGTATATTGGAATCCGTAGATTCAACTGATATTTAATTTGTGCATAGTATACTTTAGTAATAAAAGTATCAATTAATCAATTCTACATGAACCAAAAAACTGTAATTATAATTAACAGATATAATCTATGTATAAATATTTCTTACATTGACTATAGAGGTCTGAATAGAAATACAGTTATCGCTATATTTCTTCTTGGTTAATATTTAAAAGTAGTAATTATATGAAAGGAAGGTGGAATAAGGGGAAAAAGATTAAAGTTAGGAAGTAGAACTGAAAAGTTGTCAGTGAGTCATATCAGGAGAAGTAGTTATGAAATAAGTGACTGAAATAGAAGATAAACTGTCAAGATGTGTTCACTCAGATGTCCACGCGAACTGATGCAATCTGTCACTCAGCGCATCACTATAGCGCCTGCCTGATGCTTGCGAAGACCGAACTGCTTGAAATGAAACGGAGCTACTGCATAAAAACACAGCTGATTGTATGCTTGATCATTTTTAATCCAAGCATTTATAGAAATACAGTAGCCAGTCAACAGTAGCTTAAAATCCCTTTTATTATATAGTCTCTGTTTAGGATTGTAATAGTAATCTTCGATAATAGATTAATAAAACCATTTGAATCACATTCTATGGAATTTTTAGTTTGTATTCAAATACAGATCAAACGTATATTTAGAGTTGTTAACGTTGCCTACTTTTTGGCTTTTCTTCAACGAGAAAATCTGAATGTATATAATGGAGGAAAGGGCTTGAAAGATATATAAGAATGAATTCAAGTTATATGAAGTAACTATAAAATAAGGTTGATAAATGTGGAAAGCTAAATCATAAGTGTCTAATTATGTTATATCTACGAAATAAATTGATATACATTTTGCACCCAATAATATTACGAGGCGTGTTTTCACCGACCAATAACTATTGATTGACTCACCCACATCAGATCTTGCAGTATTATGTCTGGAAAGTCTATTTGGAGTACTTGGTGGCCTACTTGGAGGTCTACTAGGCGGTCGTGATGGTGGTTTTCTATAGTAATATAACGGTAGGAGAGGGGTTTCAGATGTAGATGTAATAGATGGTCTAGTGAGAACATTGGCACCAGCAGTGCTACTGGACTTCCTTCGAGGAAGGGTTGGGCCATAAACACTATGGAGTGTGAGCCTCCGAAAAGTGTAGGCAGCAGCGGTGGATCCCATCGACTGAGCACCTTCATGTTACACCCAGACAGACGACAGTGAGAGACTGGGTGGCCGAAGAGAAGCAGACACAGGTGCCAGAAGAGTAATTGGATGCATGACAACTCTTCCGTTGAGATTAATAGCTAGACAACCACTTTAAAGTTGAGACACTATAAATCATATTATTCAACGATGTATTTGTCGAACATACAAGTAATCTTAAAATAATTAAATGAAATCGTAGACGAAAAAATTATAACGCATAGAAAGAATCATTAAAAACAACTGGTAATTTGTTGGTTATTTTAGGTTTAATGTTGTTATTTAATACACGTTGACTTAAATCAGCCTGACTATTCTAATACGTCATTTAATAAAATCAAAGACAAACTGATATCTACGCTGAATGATTGCTTATTTGTAATCTCTGTCTGTTGTGCTTTACGACACATACGCCGTGTGAAAGTTCTGAGGGTTTTGTTTTTGAAATTCTTCCCAGACGCCAATCGAAAGAATGCAGTGTTTCGTAACATGAATATAGGGGAATGAAGAGAAATCATGAATTTCAAGAATATATACACTAAAATATGATTTACATGTGTCTACAAGAAGTATATATAACATAAAATCACATTATAGTCTGACCAATCATACTTTATTATATAGACCTATGATATTCAATTGAATTCTGTGGCCATATGATCTTAGTAGAATTTTTATTTTAAAAAAGTTACGTTTTAATACTTGATACTTCTTTGTATAACTTACTGTAGTTTGGATGTCGAGTAAATAACGGGAGAAGTGCAACGTTCACAGGAGCGCGTACAGGAAGTCGATTACGCGTATTCTTGGCCCATTCGGCGAACATCACATATACTGATTTTTGGTGTGTTTCGAACTAATCAATAATAGGCGGAATATGAGAAATATCATTAGGAGGTCAGTTTCTAATTCGTTTCCACAGTGACGTCAATAAATATTCAGGCTATATATTTCAGTAAGCTTGTAAATTTTCGAAGTAGAATATCATGAAAGAGACTGATAGATTTATCGGCCTTGTTTCATAGTTGTTTATTTATATTCTGAAACACAATATATAAATATTGGTATAAAACTTATCAATCTGAATCTTAAGTAAGGAAGATATCAAAATTGAATAATCAACTATAAAATATGACAAGAAGGAAAACTGTATGATAACAGATTAAGCTAAATTCGAAATAATTAATTCGTTAACTAATAGAAAGAGCTTATTAGACTATAAAAGGTGGGAATATTAGACTAATAATAGTGAATAAAATTAATAGACTCTCGAAAGTGTCAGTGAAAAGGAAGGATATTTAACATATTTTTTATATTTTAGAAATCAAAATGTTAAATGTGTATTCACTAGCTTATAGATCTGAAATAGTGACGGCGGCAATCATTTTCTATACTTGTTTTTATTTCAATCAAAGCCGAAAAACTGGCGGATCCATTTCTATAACATTTAGACGATCGAAATGATAGTAGAAAACTTTCCATAAAGTATATTAAAAACAGTCGTAATTGTTTTTGTTTGTTTACATGTAATATTTTCTCTTTCTTAGCACTTGTCAGCCTATTTTTAAGCTTTTCTTAGTAATGTTGTAATATGTCAAAGAATGAAAATGATAAATGCAAAAAAATACTTAACTGTTTTGATTCACAATAGTATACTAGGCTGATAGTTGTTCTATTAATGGCAATATTCAGTATTGTAATGCAATATTTGAAAGTCTCGGAATTATGTTCAAAAATTTATATAGCGGTCAGATCACAGAACATAGGACCATTGATTAGACGGTTAAAGTTGTTGTTCCTATGTCTTCTTTTCAATCAAGCAATGTTCTATGAGGTTTCAGAAGAATTGGCGAGAGAAAACTAGAAATTACCCACAACGGTGATCGATGATCTTGGTTTCTTCATGATGTTCGCTGAGGAGTTGTGCATAGTGGAGTAAACGCACAATCGACAAAACGATTGGAAAAATTGTCATGCTACATATAATAGTTATAATAAATCTGTACAAATACAACGGAATCATTTCCTCAAATCAAGGACTACTTGAGCTGCGATTAATGAAATGTGTCGGTGGTTTTTGTAGAGAAAGCACTCGAAATTAATGAGAAATACTGCAAGAAGGAAATTCTGATCGATGTTTTGAAAACATGCGCCACTAAGCATTTCGGAAACAGCACTAGACAGAATTTGGCATTATGTAACTAAGTTAAGCATTGATTTTTGTCAGTGTGAATTTTCTTGATCGTGAAAAACATGTGACAATCACTTTCTTCTAGAAATGTTTCATCACGGAAAATAACCTGAGTTCAATATCCCATACTTATTTTAATTATCCAAATAAGAAATCACTAGATATATCACACTAGCATGAGTGATGATCCATTATTAATAACTTCAATTCCATAAAATACGTCTATTTATTAACATTAAAAGTATTGATGTCAAGTATTTATTCTTATCAAATTAGCTTTTTTTGCTGTATATTATATATTCAGAGTAGTGATATGCTTAACATAGTATGGAATTCATAATTATTTCAATGAGTTTCTCATTTCTGCAGACTAATGATTTACGAACAACGAATAACACTTCGACAACTGTTTATTTGAAAAGTGCAATTGAACTATATTTTTCTTAATATCGCAAAAACAATTAGAATTATATGACTATTCAATAACTACGGACTCGTCCAGTTATAATATTCTTTAATCAAATCCACCTTTGAATGTGAATATGTAGTATTTTCCTTAATTATTTAAAATTGGAAATTCCAGATTTAAGAGAAAAAATTAGCAGGAAGGTAAAACTTAGTATTTTTCTTTAAATGTTTTTACAAAGCATATTTTTATACACAATATTTTTCGGCGGTAGATTTTCATAGTAATTATAATAGACATTACATTTTAAACCGTTGTATAAATTTTGTATTTATATAATTTCCATGGTTTACTCCCACCGTTCTTATGTGATATATACAGTGAGGATGCGTAATCACAGCTACATAATGCAAAAAATAGTACTCAATTATTCTCCCGTCCATAACATCCATCCAAGTGCGAATTTTGCAATTTTAAGAGCAGAATTGGAACCAACGGTGAATTTCCAATCTCATATATAACAACTTTATCTTTTTCAAATAAGACATTTTTAGTTTTAAAAATCTTTCTACGATTAACGATACATGGTGGAACGTCGGGCAGGGGAAGTGATAGTATATGTAAACAGCATGAATCACAGTTTATCGAAATATTCGTAGCACTGGATGATTATTGCAGTCACGAAGTTAGCAACATATTTGATCTCGTCAGATCTTTATCAAGATTATGAAAAATGACGACTGTAGCTGGTCATAAAAAAGTGGTTAAACATGAAGGAAAAAAAGAACTCAACTAAAATGAAAAGAAACATTTTAAAGAAATGTACTTAAAACAAAAGGCAGCCATCATTTAATAAACAAAAAAACCTTTTGAATCGTTAAATGTGAGCAAGTTTAGCGATTCAGTAGATTCGAAACTTTCATTGTACATGAAAGGAAAATAAAACTACTTTTAAGGTAAAAAAAGGTAAGATTGATACACAAAAACGTAAATTTGATGGTGGTTTCAAAGCATTTATAACTGAAAATTTCGTACTTTGAAGGAAGTTATGGGTGAGAGAGTAATGTTATTTTTTATAGAATTGCGATTAACTAACTTCACTGTAAATGTATATGCTTTATTGAACAAGAAAACAGAGAATCTTTCAATCGTTAAGTTTGAAAAATTAGAAAGTAAATGCATGAATTGTCTTTCTTTCTACATATAGAAGCACAAATGTCCTTTCAGTGTTGTCAATGGACTTAGTATATTACGGCAAAAATACCAACCACGAGCAATAGGACATGAATGCAGTTTGGTGCAATTGCACACAACTTAGCAGATGCTAATTAATTATTTGGAAGTGCAAAATTGCTCTAATGATACCAAATGGTATTTCCTATCCATATATGTAAGGAGTATCGTATTGATGATGACACACAATCGCATGGCTACTCTTAGTTCCACTATTAAACAGAAGTTAACGTCTATGTAGTATATGAATATGGAGATTATACATGTATTAACGATAGATTCACCGATAAAAACTCAAAAAAATTGTGGTGGCTTACAATTTTCTTTACTATATTTCAAATAAATTTGAAGGATGTCGAATAAGCCGATGGCGGCATGTCTCTTTTGGTTACTGATGGGAGTAATAGCAGTAGAATGATAGCGAGAGATGATTGATAATGGGCCAAGACGGGGTGACAATCCAATGTGGATTATTCTAGAGACCATAGAAATGGACAAAATAAAAGTTAGAATAAATCGATAGTATTCCATAGTTAATATATGTATTTTGAGAAGAAAGTAATTTTTTCAGCAAGAATGGACTCATTGCATATTCTAGCAAGTTGGTCTTGAACACTGTTCTTCAAAATGATGAAAACAATTTTTGAAACTCCATTGGAATGCTTTAATTGAATATCTCGAATCTCGAATAAAATAACTTGAATGAACATCTGTTATAAGTAGTATGCCATAGTAATCTTCTACTTAGCATTATATTCTATTAGGAGCGGATATACTTCTAAGACCTGTAGAAGAAGAAAGATACCGTAAACCCCTAACACAAATGGATCTATTTTATGAAGATATTCCTCTAAAACGAGAAATAAAAGTGTAATATCTTCAAATCTAAATTTAATCTTGGTGACTATTGGTATAGTTATAATGATGTACGATACAAAGTGGTTCATTTTATTACATTTAACTAATCGTTGTAAGAATGAGAATTCCTCTTGATGCATGTTTTTCATACATAGCTGATGAATTAGGCAATAGTAAAAAACATGAATTTGTAAGATAATAAAGCTGAAAAATACATCTGAATATAAGAATGGTATAAAATACTATTAAATGTTAGTTAATGATTAAAAGCAAGCGATCACAAAGTTAATTCTCATTGCAAAGTGTAAGGAATGCTGGAAATATTTTGAGATCACTAGAACTAAGAGCTTAACTATCCCGAAAATCCCCACTTTAGCTAAACTATCATTTAACAAGACTTATACAAATGATCTCAGAAACAAGAGATCAAAGTTTAAAAGCACGTATCGTGTGGGAGCACGTTTCGAAGCTCTTTTCCTAGGGGAGCATAAATCAAAGTGGATTTTCCGGTGGCACCTGTGATAACACGTATAGTTGTTTACCCAGTAATGACCAATTTAATCTCATTTCATTAATTTCGTTCGTTTCCGTTATAGCTATCGTAAGGCATACTCTTGATAAACGATTTTCTTAAAATTAATGATTATATTTTAATAGGATGTATGATTCATTATGTAGAGCATTAAAAAATTTAAGAAACTAATATTTCATGGCTAGACTGAAATCTATATATGTCATAAAGCGATATAAAAGTGATATTTCCAGAAAAATGGTGTTGGCTTAGAGAACATAACCAAATTGTATGAATGCCGATCGTGTTATTCAGCTGTTGCACGCCAACGACACTATTATTTCCCGAGCATCCCATAACGACGTCCGAGGAACAGTTACGCGAAGCTATGAAGAACTGCTATCATAAACTTCATAAACGCTAAAGTATATTGAATTCATCTAATTATAGATGTCAACTTAGTATATTTGGTTAGATATGTCTAAATAATTTTTAAAAATTCAAAAGTATAGTATCAGAATTATATTTTAGAAATACTAGTGTGTGATGAATTATTTAATAGCGATAATATAATCATCAAATTATCTTGGAACATTTGACAAATAATGAATATATCTCCGTCATTCATTCTCTACCAAATATAAGTAATCAAAACAATTGGCAATGGCGCATAAAAGTGGATCAATTCCTTATACTATTCGAGTTAGAAGTAACTGACAGGTTCGCAGATTTTCTAATATTGCTTGATATTATGACCTGCAATACATCTCTTTTGATATCTGCCCAAATTGCGGTTCTTGCTGATATTTAAAGCTTCAGTACTTACCTAGATTTTTCTAGGTTGCGGCCATTAATGGTCAAACAATACAAACGAACAGAATATTTCAAGTTATACAAATGTCATTCTAGACTATTCAGCTTTTAAAATCGTAACTTTCTTAAAAATTGATTCCATTTTTTGAATAATAGGTTAGTGGTAAAGAAACACAATTCCACTTTAATCTTAAAACTATTATTTCTATCTTAAGTTCGATTTCCTCTTTTCTCTATAGATACCACATAGTTCACTAACTCTAGATATTAAACTCATGATTATTTCCCCAAGTCCTTTTTCCTGAATGTCAGCCATCCTCCCCTATTTTACTATTCAACTACTATTAATGACTCCGACGTTTGACTAGGTAATTACTTAGAGTACGAAAAAATATTTTGATTCTTTGGATGTTATAAATCAAATTTCTCTAGTAAATGAAGTAATTATAACATAATTATGCTTAAAGTCATACTGTACCTCAGTTGATTTAACGCCGTACTAGATTTGGCTAGTATACTATATGTTTTATGTTAATATTTCTCAGAGATTCAATTATCACCATAATTTATTACATAAATATAAATAGTGTCAGCGTATGATTAAAATACCAATGTCAGTTTGTGTATCTGCAAATCTAAATCCTACTAAATGTTTAAAGAAGCACTTTTTATTTTTAGTTCAAGTTCAACTTCTTGTTGGTTAGAAACAAAAATACATTTGCTACTTCACAGTGAAAGTACATGATTATCCATTCATTAAGAAGGCTTAGCTGTAAAGATAATAACTTCATTCTATGATGCTTCCTATATTTAGCCGGATATAAATAAAAAGGAAAATAAGGAAAATAATAATAGAGAACAACCACAGAAAAACTCTAAAATCATTATTGAACGACTATTTAACTAAAATGCTTTTGGTAGATGATGCGCTCGTAACAGAGAGAGAAAATGTAGTTCTGGGAAATAATATTACATAAGTTTACTATTAGCTGCATGTGAAAAATTCGTATTTATTGAAATAAAATAAATATAGATATGAAAAACATTCTTTATACTCCTACAATGAGACATGCATTATGTTTAGTATTAATTGATAGACTAGATGAACAATATTTTTTTTAGATATAAGGAAATGAAATGTATCACAGAATGCTATACTTAACGATGTTTAGGTTTTGAGTCTGCTCACCCTTTGTAACGTACTTATACTACAACAGTTCAAAACTTTAATCCCCTTTTTATTCTTCCCATATGCCCTACTCTTGAAACTCCTTACAAATTTAACGGTATACACAGGAAACATTCATATAGCTCACATTTGTAGAATTATATTATGATTGGTGAATATTTGATCAGTAATGCAAAATTTTAATAAATATGGAAATTATACTAGCATCCTTCGATATGTTATTAATTGTTAGAATTAAAATAAGTGAAAAATATAGTTTGCTATTATTATTAGTAAGTACTTTCCAGATTTTGCTAATCATTTACATTGCAGAAATAAGTATCGATTATTGATTTGATCAACATAGATAAGTTGAGCCTTTTTATATGCATTATAAATTTCCTCCCTATTTTCTGTCTAAATCCCATTATTCCCCCATTTACCCCATATTTCACATGTTTGGTGTTCCGTCTTCTAGACACGACCGTTTCCGAAACTCAGATGTAATTGCGGAGGTATGTCGTTTCCCCCGATCCTTCATAATAGGAGCAATAACTTGTCAGCTCGAGGAAACAAGGTGACCACTCTGTTCATTTATAGTACTAAATAAGCAGTGGTCGGGAGGAGTGTTTAAACTAATGCGGAATGAGAATGACAAGAGTTAAGAAAATCTATTGCTGTGCTAGATCACTCTTTGGGTCTCATTAATGTCAGAATGCATACTGCTGCTCGTCGAACCACGACGAGGGTGTCCCCGGGTGACCCCTCAGAGGTCGCATCACTTAGATTTACGCACTTTCTGCCTGGCAGCCGCCTTTGTGGGGACGTTTTTGAGTTTTTATTGATGCGGGCGGAGCGGTCAAGACAGCAACGTTTCAAATCGCATTGCATGTCACAACAAGGCACATTCCCCAATTAACGTAACTGATCAGGAAGTGCCATTTCGATAAATAATTCATTATAAACATGGAGTGCGTTTTATAGAAATAATAAGCAATGGAAATGTTTACTTGATTGTGAATTCATTTTAAACGCAAAAAATCATTTAAAGTTTCTTTTAAACTGATTTTCCATTATTTTCACATCTACATTAGTCTGATGATACCAATCTAAACTAATTGCTTAATAATGTTTTTCGAGTGAATTTTTTTTTATTATACTATAGCCGGTAAGAATGAAGTACCATGTGGTATGACAACTTCACCTACATTATTTAAAAATAATGTGTCTTATAAGTTCCTCTTCAAAACACTTACATATCTTATGTTGATCACAGATAAAAAATAGCATTTTTGAAAGGCTTTTATTTTAACATTTGAAGTTTTAAATATTCCCTTTAAAAACGAGATATTGTTTAAATACTTTCCCCTACTTTAATAAGCTTGCAAATCCAAAGCGTTATGGTTTCAGATACCACATAATATTTAGTAAAAAGTGATAATCATCGAAGTTCCTTATTAACGGCTTAATATGAATTAAATTTCGCCATTTACTTGGTAATTTAATGAATATAACTGTTCATGGAAATAGTTATGCACTTTATCTCAATTAAATAAACTAGAAGTGGGTTTTCAGCAGGTCTTTGATCATAAGGCTTAGTAGCTGAGAAAGAAGCTGGCGAGACAAAAGCTAATAATCCACAGAGTTTATGTCAAAAATCGTCAACCTACATAGCAAGATATAAACATGCAATGTCCCTAGTGAATTTGCTTCCTTTATTATGATCTACTGATAATTTGTTCCTCTGTGACTAATAAAGCCAACGATAGAAACAAAAACATGAAGAAATATAAACATGCTAACTAACTGTTGTTAACTTTCAAGTATGTTTGATATTTTAATATTTAATAATTTCTGAAACACACAAGTGCTTTCTAATTAAGAAGAATTGTATTCTTGCTTTTATCCTTCGGCGCTCGAGAGGCATCTGGTTGCGATAATAAATTTGCACATCGCCATCCTATCAACGCTTTAAGCAATTTACAGAAATTTTAGCTGAAACTTAAATTTTAAAAAATGCATACTTAAACGTTGAACGTTGTATAGAATTTTTAGATGAGTAGATGCAAAACTTTTGAGGCAATTATTGAGAATACAATCAATCATATTTGTGTCCCTAACACAGCATGAATAGTGGTATTTCTTCCTTATACTGCATTGTTTTGAGCAGCTAGTGCCTGAAATTGGCGGAACTGATGCGTCTTCTACTAATTCGTAAAAGAACGAAGAATTGAAATTGCGTTATCGGATGAAGTGAGAAGAGCTGCCTTAACAATCACCTACGTTTACACTAGTCGTAGAATGTAAATAACATTATCACATTTAATTTGCATCATGAAATCCGAAAAAAACCTATTCGTATGGTAAAAATCAGTATTTACAGTTATATTTGTCTATGCCAATAGTGTATGATATGAAAATAATCTTATGAAATTCTCTTTTCCATGATAAATTAAAATTAGATGGGAGAAAAAGATTATATCTAGTTAATCAGCAAGAGATTATATATATTCAAGAGTAAAATTCAATACTTTCGATTTAAATTCGAAATATAAACAATTTTTATATAAATTATATAAAACAAGATCTAAGACTTCATATTTAACTCCAGCCAATATGTAAAAATGAAGATGTTTTTATGTTTCATAGGGAATAATTATATTTTTTCATGTAGATATGTAAATAGACTTGACTATTGTGATATTTTAGCAATCAAGCTCTGAGTCTATGCGCACCTAAATTCAAGATGTGGTTAGATTAACAGAAGCCATGCTGCTTGAGCATGATGATGTTACGGGCAAAACATTAAGGAGAACTATATGAGTCCGCTTTACCGCTGATTCAGGATAGGCTTAGGCGACAAACTAATACCATGTAAAATAAATGAAAACATGAAATTTAGTGATATGAAGATTTGAAAAACATACATATTGAAGATAATTAGAATTAAATCAATTGTTGGCGTTAAAGTGTCGCTATTCACGTTTTTTAGAATTGAGCAGAGTACTAAAAGGAAAGCACTTACATACTTCATCCTATTACTCTATTTAGATAAAATAAAAATATTAATAAGATCTGTAATAAACAAGTGAAGCTTAAAGCTTAGAGATCATGAAAACTATTAAATATTATAAAAAGAAAACTATACATGATACTTATAAAATATTGTAATATAGGTTGAATTTCTTTGACTGTACTACAACAACTACTCACCCCTATCTTCCTTCTCCCTGTTGCTTTTTTTCTCACTAAGATTAGGATGAACACTTGGACTCTTTATAAGAGGATGAATAGAAGGCGTTCGAATCAACTGTCCATAAGCATGGAACGTAGCTGACGCTGCTGTTGAACCCATAGAGGCTCGAAGTGGGCTACAATAATTCAAAACGATGGAAGTAGTTGGTTTATTTATTATATCTTTAAAATACACAATTTAGTTGTTGAAAAAAATAAAAGAGATTGTAATTAATGTTTGAGATGTATAAATGCCTAGATAATTAAAGTGAACCCAATTCAATGCGTAAACACCCACTATTAACATGATTAAAAGTTACGTAGTTTAATAACAGAAATAATATTGTCAGGTATTGTTTAAAAAAATAGCTACTTGCAGAATTTTAAAAATATAATTTAAAAAGTGTGGGTGACTGAAAAAATCGTATTTGTCCGATAAATTGTGTTCATACAACATTAAAGGGGAAAAAAGTGGTAAAAATGTTATGTGAATAATATATGCATATATTTATAATAAACATAAATATCCCAGACCTGTATCGCCACTATAGTGAACGTTGAGAGCACTGTATTGAAGGGCCAGATTACTGTAGTCGGCGACCGAGCAGTTGGTAGGGGTTCTAAATAGATTAACATAGACGCACAACCATGTTATTAGCTTAGGCTGATGGGCGGGGTCTACAGCCATACATTATGAAGTAGGCAATCCACAACAGGTACTATCTTCAAAGCCACTAATAGAACGAATTCCAGGTGATACATCTTCACGTGAGACATTTTCTCCGACTGTCCTCTCCTAGGTCATTGCATTTTCCAAAATCTTTAGTCGCACGAGAGGAAAATTCGCAAATATTTGTTCACTACGTTCTTCATATATATCAATATACATAGATGTCATTTATATACCTATTAACATTTCAGACACAAAATGAAATACTTAGTGATATAGTCATTTAATATTATAGTTTTTCTTAAACTTTTCTCATTTTAAGCCTTAGTTAACACCATGGTAGTGTGCAGTCTGTGTAATACAGATGGGTAACAAATGATTGTCTTCTTCTGTGAATTCATCAATAATAACTAAAAGAAGTACGATAGATGTATTATCAGTGAGAAGTAAGAAGGTACAGGTGGGTGATAAATTAACCCACGTGTGGTCAACAAGTGGACCCAATTAGCATTCTAGTTGGAGCACGAAAGAAGCGACGGGCCATTGATTTCGCATGGGAGGGTCTAATGTCGACAATTAGATGAAGAGCAGTCTCAGATTTCCCCATAGTCAAAAATTCTGTAGAATAGTTACAAATCACTTTATATATTCTGTAAAACCTGTTTAATAATGTTACGGATGGTGTAAGAAATTTGCTTTAATGGCATTATCTATCTTTTTTATTTTATTAAAAAATAAATAAAACTGCCTTAAACCTTTTAAATTCGTTGCCAGTCAAGAATCTTTACACTCATTTATACGAAAATATTATGTCTACTATGATCTTTATATAGTCTACTCACTAATTTACAAAAGGATTATAGTTTAGTTAAAAAGAAACACCATATGATTGGAAGTAAAATAACACCATTTTATGGCAACAAGCACTTTACCCCCTCATTTAATGCGATCAACTTCTTTAGAATATCCTTTCACACGCTAAAATCGGATTGGCATGATTTTCTAAAGATTGTATGTATTCAAGAATTTATAACATACAATTTTACACTGTGTATAATAGCTTTTCTTTTTACACATTTGTTTGTAGATGCAAGATTATGCAGGTATCACGAACTATAAAACCATTTATATCACAAAAATATACTACTTTCCTATAATTAATTGATTTGAAATAATTTATTTCTAATATTTGGACAGAATACTATGAATCTCATAAATTATTGCAAGTGATTGATACATGAAAGCAGGCAATGCAAAAAATATAATTCATAATAAAAGGTGAAATTGGAAACAACTATCAATAAAAATAACCGAAAGCTTTACGGGATCAAGGAGCTATACGGACAATTATTCATGCTTGCCTAACCAAATATACAAATAACGTAAAAACAACTACAATCTTGGCGTGAAAAATATATACAACAGATAATGAAACTTCACTATGTCAACGCTATTTGTGACATTGCTCTGATTAGCAGGTATCATTCCCAAGGGGGTCGTCGTTCAGCTAGTGCCACTTTCATATTTGATCGATAATAAGTTTTATTCGACGACGATGCGCAAAGGGCGACAGCCATAAATCTCAGCCTTGTTCTGAAGACGAAGCGGGGGCAAGAGACAAGTTTCCAAATATGAATATAAGCATGCTTGTATCCTGAACTCTACAAATAATACCCATATATCACATCAATTTCTGAGATCTTGAAGAAGGATATGCATATTTTCAACTTGAATAAATTTATTACAGCTGATATACAGCAGAACATCACCAAGCTTTCCACACTACAGCCAGTATGCATATTATCATAGCCATGAATTCGGATTATTATCCAAATATATTCTGAGACACCACAAGGAGCACACTCAGCTGAATAAAGCAGAAGAACTGCTGTTGTAACACAATTAGGATAATGCTAATATGGACGCAGTGGTCCCTGGAGAGCGGTCAACATAAACACACTAGAGGATCATACTCGCTATGATCCATAGAACTCACTTCATAAAATCCCCACTTCCACCACTGATTAGAATATGACAATTTTGCCAGAAAATCAAATGAGCATCTACATAGAATTATCAATATCAAATCTATTGAAAGTCAACCATCTATGAAACATTCTTGACTATTAACCTAAGACAATGTTTCATGGAAGGTATGTCAAATACTAAACATGCCTGTAAGTATTTAATAGTGGTAATAATTGTATTCTAACGATATGATGACAATAGTAATCGTAATAATATTCATGAATGTTTAATAAAGTTTTGAAACACTAATGTACTTCAAATTACATGTGGTATTATTAATCTCAATATTTTTTATCACCAAAGTCATGAACACTATATAAATTGGCATTGTTCTTTATGTCGTGTGGTGCAAATATGTATTCTTATGGACATACAATTATGTTATACTGTGAAGAAGAAATTATGGCCAAGGAACAACTCAGTTACTATTCACAGTTAGAGTATATATTCTTGAGTAAGAAATAGACTGAACGTTGAATTGACAGTGAAACCAATAACTATAAAGTTGTTGTAAGACAAACTTGAGACCTCGACTACAGTATGCCTGTAGTGGTTGGTGAACTCAGTATCTTACAATGTACTAAGTGTCCTACCAATAGTGCATACTAGCTTTGAGCACCAACCACTTCCCTAAAGTTGATTACAGTAGCCATAGACTGCTCTACTCAAGTGTTGGAATGTAATCTTCCTATGGTCATATTATTACATTGACTGTTCTGCTTAAAATCATTTTAAATTATTTAAAACAATGGTAATTCATGGCATATTGGTATAATATAAGATAAAATACTATTAATATGTAAAAAAATTTAAATTTTCAATATTAACTTAAAAGAATCCTGGAGGGCTTTTTTTTCTATATAAATATTCCCTACTTAATTACATTTATATAAATAAAATTTTAAATAGTTGCTGAGCAATATTGGAATTAGTATCTTCAAAGAATAAAAGAACTAAAAGTTGAATACATATTATACATCATATTTTATCCTTTTAATCATTATATGTTCAAATTCTTAACTTGAGATGTTTTCACTACTCATAATCTGTGATGCAACATACTATCAAAAATTGTTGCTTAATGTACTTCGTTTATAAAGTAGTTAACAATCTCCATAGCTCTTTTATACTAATATTTTTGGTGTTGATTTAAATAAAGGCTTTCTAAGGTATAATTTTACAAATTTTTATTTCTGATGTCTATCGTAGTATCTTCATAAGCATTGTTTTTTGTTTCTTTAAAAGTATCCGTTACCTTTAACATACACTAAATTATTTTAATCTTAAGAATATGTTCTATAGTAAAGTTCTAAACATATGAATTAATTAAATTACTCTAATCTAGAAAAAATGTTTTACTGCTAAGTCAAAATAAGAGGACTCTAAGTGAAACATAAATAAATATCATTTAATAACTAGTAAATAGAGCAAATATTGGAATAGTTATTAGGATTAGCAGTGCAAGATATATTAAGAGTCATTGATTGAAGACTAAAATTTAATAAAACACTAACTTTAATAGCAGGTATTTAAGGGGAATTTTTTCAGCAGCACTAAACAGGTAAAAATATGAAAACAGCTGTAATTATTTCAAGACATAACCAATGGTCATTTCAGCAAGTTAAGTGCCTAAAACGGAGAATACTTAGAATCGATACAATAAACGCCAAAAAATGAAGCATTTTGTTTACTTTTGTTAGTTTCATCTGTTGCTATTTTGTTTGTGCCACACAACTTTTACTCGTATAAACTTCATCGAATTTTATTTTTAAGGTCTTATACGAAGGTAGGCAGATTTACCACTTCGTTTTATAGAAACAAATATGGTTTTACCAAGTAGTTGCTAGATAGAACATCCACGAATACTCTTCGTACTTATATATTTTGTGTTCTTTGTGTTGAATTTTAGTCTTATCACATACTCTTTGACAGAACAGTCGTAGACAATAAATAGTCATATTTAATGATGAAATTATTGTGATGACAATTATCCCATCGCTAGACATGGAAAGTGATCATGACTAGCTCGTGAATTATGTGATCGAACGTAGAACAGTGGAAGGCATTCGAATTGTGATGGAATTTTCGATAGCTGCAAGTGGAAAATATCACGTGATAAAATAATGATGCAAATGCTATGATGAATATAAATTGAATACTATGTATAAACGAATAGAAACCGAAAAATTAGTAGTTTTGCATAAATAAGAAATTTAATGAAAGTTACCCGATGTAATAATTACAAGTATCGAAAAAGGTGTGTCATTTTATAACGAAACTTCAAAAAAGCTTCCGACACGATTTAAAAGTAAATAGTAGCCTTGATAGAGAATTAAGGTTTTAGTTAATATTCTTCTTCTCAGTAGTTTTTAAATGTTTAGAAAAAAATTCTTACTAGACAAGTTTCACAAATAAAGATCAATTCTCTAAATAGTAATTAAGAGGCATATTATTATGGTTCTTATATTAACGAAATACACTTTTCTAGGCTTAGAACTATGTTATCGAAGCATTGAACGAGAGAGTTGTTAGTAAAATTGAATGAGAAAACGAATGCGTATTGTAGGAAATAGTGTAGAATATATATACATGAAGCAATTCTTTAACTAGTGAGTAGAAGGGGATTCATAGTGCTTTAATCGTCCCGATTTGTGGATTTGCCGGTAGGAGATAAGTGGGATGTAATATTGAAATGCGACATATGGAAGTGATATGTGGATGATTTAATAAGCGTCGGTTTAATTAGAGTGGACGAGGAGGCCGTCATCAAGTTGAGAGCGCGCGACCCATTTCTCTTTCCTATTGTTTCTTTGCGCAATTACGGGGCGCATTCGCTTCACTATGTAATATCACCCAGATCCCCCGCACACCTAATTTATCTCCCGGTCTATCACCTAGTTTACAGTCAGAACGCAACTTTTCAACATTAACTCCATCCTTCATACGGTCACTACAACGCATATCCACCACCTCGTCAATAGCTCTCCTTCGTCTTTACGCTTTAACAATATCCTCTTCCTATTTCTCATCAACTATTGCTGTACATCCACTTTATTCCATATCCATCCACAACTATTCAAATTATAATTTATTTGTTTTCATCCATCTGACAACAATAATCCTTTAAAAATACATTCATGCACTAGTCCAATTTTCCTCTAGCGCTTATTGCTACTTATATTTTAAGTTAGTAGCACAGAATGGCAGTTGGCATACCACTTCTTAACTAGAAATTATGACCATATGTTTAAAAGCAAAATACTACTACTAACAATATTTGTATTAAAACCACTCATTTACAGTGTGAAGTACTATTTATTTTCAAAATATTCAATGTACCAACCATATTTTAAATTTGGATGTCATTAACATTGATCAGTTAATGACATTAAAGTAACGGAATTATATTAAAAAGAGAAATTAATGGATACAAATTGCAATGAGATATATTCTAATCTCATTTTACATTATTCGAAATCAGATATAAGTGATACATCAATTTACATGTAAAATTCGAGGTGATACCATCTAGCGCGCAAATAACATTCGAAATCGACAAAAGCAAATTAAGATCACCTTCGACATGTGTCCGAAGAAAAGATCAACATAATGGAATTTGCACCTTATACTCTTGCCGTTTTAGAAAAAATGTCTGAATTATTATTATTTTCATAAGTATTAGTGTATGCACAAGGAATAGTGGTAGAATTAGGTGATGATGACTTGCAATATGAAAATAAAAGAAATCATTTGTTAAAAAATCACAAAATTATTTGCTACTACATTACATAGATTTAATCATTCAGAATCTGTTACTCTAAATATATCGATAATTTATGACAATGAATGATACAATCATTAAAATAAGATTCTCTCAGACTCGTGTAGTTATTCCTACCTCATTATAATAGCTACTGATTAGCATTCGAACGAGGAAATATATTCTCCGATTTCAATTCACTTAAAAGCTATTCTACTTTTTTACGTCACACTTTCTTTTTTTAATTCTACAGATAGTACATTTTAGATGATTCGACAAATATTACTAGTTTCCTTTACCGCAGCCATATCTGCACAAGGAGAAAGTGGAGAAGATTGTCCAAAGATATCGAGAGGTAAGAATTAAGTTAATAGAATTACATATAAGACCGTTAGCTATTAAAATAAGGCTGATTAAATTACATTCCGATCATAGTAATAAGTCATAATTATTGTGGTTTATCAACGTAGTCATTATGATAATAAATATCTATTCTAATATGTTATTGTTATTTTTATATGCATTAGGATTTCCATATTTAAATTGCATCTATTTTACCATATTTATAACTCCTTAGTGAAAATGTCTTTGGATATTGATTACTATAATTATTATTAGATGAAGAAGTAATTAGTAAGAAATAGTATTTTACTACTCTAGATTTGAGAGAACAAAACAATAATAAAGTCAATTCCATATTCAGTATTATATATAGTTCCCATTGTTAATAGTAAAATAATAAAATTTCTATAAATCTATTGATGTGAAGTCAAGAATAAAATAACGGTTTATACTAGTTTACAATGCGAGGAGGTTACTAGTATCCATTGGAATAGTTCACTATGCTCCAAAAAATGGTGTTTAAGTTATCTCATTGTTTAAGCTTTGTCATCTAAATTGTAGGTTATCTCGGATTTACACTGGACACGATGAAGTAATCGGAGTTACCTAATTGTTTAAGCATGTAGAAATCATTTCTTACAATGATAAAGATGAGATATCTTATGTCTTCATTAGTAGTCTGAAATATTTTTAATGACCGTGTTTCCTTAAAAATTTATTCTATGCATAAATACATTTTGTACCTTTAATTCAGACTGAAAACAATCTATTTTTAGCACTAAAATAGCTCCTTAATTAAGACATGTTGGCTTAAGACAATTTCAGGTTCATGTTGCGTTACGCAAATTGATCCAAAATGCCTGACGAGAAGCTGTATCAAATGGATCACTAAGCATTGTCCTGAGAGACGATTAGCTTTAAATAAAAACGATGTTGACAAAAGAAGAGCTCCATCAAACGAAATTGTGAGTTTTCATAAACTTGATCTTTTATAAATGTTCTTTTTTTTATAAGTATGATGGAAATCTGTTACAATTTTCTCCAATAATTGGTACAAGATTCGTTGTATATTGACTTTCAATATACAACTTGTCAACTTCTTAAATATTTATACTAAAAAGATATAAAAAATATAATTCTAAACAAGAGACCATAATTACAATAATTAAGTTTACAAAGCTATATCTAAAATACCAATCTAACTGAAGCGATTTCACGTTTTAATTGTTCCTGCTAAACAAGTTTCGCCTATTTTCATATTTTCGATAGTTATCTGAGCGATAGACAATTGACCCTTTTCACTATAGTTATTTTAAAGTGTAGAGTAGCATAAACCAGTAAATTTAAATTATAGAAAATTGTACTTCATAAATTTATTATTGAATTATGAATCAGATTTTTTTAAATGCGAATGCGAAAGAATCAACAGGGTTATGTTGATCATTATCTTAGTAAATATCTATTAGCATTCAAAATGGCTTGTGGGACGGCTTCATATTATTATGATTATCGAAAAGCGTAAACAAAAAGCAGAGAGTAAAAAAAGGGTCAGCCTAACGAAGTTGTGCATCGTTGTATTTAAACTGGCGAGAATTCATTTATCTGACAATAATTATTGTTAAGTTAAATATTAATGACTAAGTATTTCATAAAAAGAGGTTGGGTGTTCAATTTAAAATGTATTAGATGCCAAAGATTTTGAATACACAACTCTTTTCTTTAAAGTGCTTCTATCTTAATAAAAATAATAAAAATACGTTAGTAATAAATAGACTTGGCGTTGTAGTATATCAATTCAATAATTAATTTTGTACTTCAATTCCCATCAATTTATCGTTTTCAAGCTCATGTCCAATTTCTTGGTTTTAAAATTAACTACTAATCATAATATGTAACTAGACACAAAAGATAAGAGAATTAATGAATACAATATAATCTAGTGAACAAGAGATGAAAATAAATGAAAATTTTCGAAACATTATAACCCTATCTCTACTTGCGTTTTTTCTTCTTTATTTATCTAGTAAATTTATGAGCGGCACCTCCAATTTCATATGAACACTACATTGAAAAGAACCATATAATTATAAATAACGACTATAATCAGAAGTTGACGAAATATGAAAAAAATTTTAAATGTCAGTGATAGCAAACTTGTTTAAAATGATATTAAGTCATATGTAATATATTTTGAGGCGAAATGTGGTACAGTAGAACGCAACTACCAGCCTTGTACTTCAAAATCGATTGCCAACAAGCTATTCAAAGCCTGTTGTGATCTATATGTACCAGAGGAGTGCCACTTTATGTGCACTTATGAGACGGATCAGAGCAAGACCAGAAACATGGTAAGTATGTATTATTAAATATTCTTCGAATAATAAATTGCTCAAATATCTGCTTTTCGAGAAACTTATCCTCAATATGTATGTAGTTTACAATATTTTCTGGTCCATTTGTCTCTAGAATGGAACAACATCTGACATTTTCTAGTAGTCTAAACATATTTCTCATATTGTTTTGTTAAGAAAAGCATTACGTAATTATTAAGACCTTTTAGTTAAAAACTTTTAAATAAATCTGCAGATTATAGAGTTTTTAAAGATCTTTGTTAACTTTGTAATGTGGAGAAGCATATTAAGATTGTATAAACATGGTTCCAACAGCGTAACCATCCTTCACTGCATTTGGAGGCTTAGAAATATAGAAATTGTGATTAAAATATCGAGTGTTCTCTTACTCTATTTCTGATCTAAAATAACAGTAATATCTACTCGTTAGGATTGCGAATAGATTTTGCTTTCAGTATAATAGTGACTTAGTTTTTTGGTTTTGGTTTTTTTAAATTCAAAGTTGATCATATCGAAATCGGGGCTAGGTTTGCACGTTCAAAGTTATGTACAGAAATTAAAGTAACCTAGGAATGTTGTAAACTTTTTGAAAATTTGGGACATTTATAGAAACGTAAGTTAAGAGCATATAAAAATACTAAGGGTATAAATAGTTTTATTGATGAGATTATACATAAAAAGCTTTAACCATGATACAGATCTTATGGATTATTTTAAGTAAATCCACTTTTATCCACACAAAAT
This sequence comes from Heterorhabditis bacteriophora, assembly GCA_964036235.1. Lineage (NCBI taxonomy): Eukaryota > Metazoa > Nematoda > Chromadorea > Rhabditida > Heterorhabditidae > Heterorhabditis > Heterorhabditis bacteriophora. The sequence continues at coordinate 7,249,012 of OZ038425.1, read as the reverse complement.
TGGAAGAACTTATTCTTGGCAAAAGTGATAAATTGACATGTACCAGATTGGAAATTTGACATTAACTCCAAATCTATGTTTAGAATCATAAAATTTTCACTTAGAACAGAATTATGGGCGAGAGAAATCGAGTGCAATTTTTTTGCTCTCTATTGCTCTCAATGAATATCTTGTGCAATGTTTCGTTTACTATGCAACTCTCTCTCGAAGAAGAAGAAAGTTTGGACTTTCAAGGAAATCCAGTTATCCACCTTTTATTGAGTTTCATACTTGAAAAGCTGGAATCTTTAACCCAGTACGAATTCTAATAAGCAGTAATAATCAAAATGAGAGTCACGCTCATGTTAGCAGTATAATAAAGGATATAACAAGATAATAATTCTACTTTAACAACATAATAAGGTAGCAAAATTATTGACAAATTTGTAATTCAGTATTTCAATTACGTATCTTTTAAAGTATGTTTTGTCAATGTCTTAAATTAGCTATACCAAAAAATCGTTTAATAGTGCTTTCCCTACTTAGTTTTCATATTTGCACTATCATCTAAACTGTTACTAAGTTTCTAGTACTACAGGCCTTGAGGATGAGAAAATCCAAAGTGATTTTGATACTGTAATTATTACATGATATTTTGAATGGTTCAAACTACCGAACGAAACCCAAAATGATATATATTTTAATTTTTAGAACATAGGACCAAAAGTATGCCACATAGAGTATATAGTCTTTTTTTTAAATTACTTAAATCTAAACGATATAATATAAAAAATGATTTTCTTACAAGTTGATCAATCTCGTGAAGAAGAAGAAATGCAGCATCCGCTACCTATCTTCAATTCTATACTGTGCTAGCCAAAACAGAGACAACAGGAAGTGTTGTGCTTACTTGGACCTTAATGCACCACAGTTACAGGTTTGTCGAAAAATAATAATTTCACTTATTAGCTCAAATGAATAGTGCCAAATGTTTTACATTTGAGTAAACGTAACTATTTTAAAGCAAATAAAAACAAAAATACAGAAAGTCAAGGTACATTAAACAGTGATTTCGAAAATTAGTTAATAAAAACTATAGATCTTTGGCATTGACACTAATTTAACAGAATAATTGTAAAAACTACTACTTTGTTGTTCTTTTAGATTATAGGTGAATATATATTATATTGCATAAGATTTACATGTGATTGCTTCTACTAATAGATGGCTTTTAGGTTGGTTCTCGTTGTCTACGAATGTGTGATCCGTCAGGTACAGCAATTGAAAAAATCACAAAAGATGATGTTACTTGTTTGTATAATTGGAACGTTATTATGTATTGCCACCATGCAGGAATCAGGGAAATGTAGTTACTGTAAAATATAATTGTAAACTTAGAACAGGAGAAATTTCAGTTTAATTTATGTATAGGATAAAAAAAAATAAAGTTGAGCACTTAGTATTACGATTTCGGATTAAATTTACTTTAAACATAAGCATCATGTATAAGTTTAGGCGCATATTTAAACTTAAATAAGTAGTAATGGTTTGCAAATATATTAAATGTAACCCAACTATATTAATGGGAGAACTTATGTCAGATTTATAAACAGCTGTATACATTTTTTTAAAATAATAATAATAAATGTATTTCTTATATGTGGTTTCCTGAATGACATCCTGTTTCATATAGCTTATTTAATTGAATACCACATCCTAAACTCCTAACTTTTCATTTTTAGAAAAATAATATTAACTAGAGACTCGTACAATTCAAATATTTAGCCTATGCTCCATAGCTAATCTATTTAATAACATTGTAGTATATACAATATATCAACATATATTTATATGCCATGAGAAACCAAGCTATCTTGAATTTTCTCTAGAGTATCCAATTTTTACGATAGATAATTAGATCTATAATATACGTTGTTTATCTATATGTCAACTGTTATACTTGATAACAGGCGTATACGAAATTGATCAAGACAGTAAATTACCTATTATTCCTAAAGTTTACTCCATTTTCTCTTAACCACATACCGTAAAGTTAAAAGGCACGAACAAACTAAGGCACTACTATAGGAAATTGTCCATTTCAATAATACCTATCACATAAGAAGAAATTGTATGTACGACCTTCTATATAAAAGCACATTTTAAATAGAAGATAGCAGTCACATATAAAATTTACAAGGTAGCATACCGTAATGAGAACTCTTTTTTTCTTCGGATTAGTGACCAGATATAAATCATTAAAATCAATTTTTCCTACATTTGATGAAGTTTCAACTGTTTATTTTCAATTAATAGTCATAATAGAAAACAACCACAAACAACTAATAAGTTAAATAATAATTAAATAAAAGAGTAAATTTAGCCCAGAAATAGTGTCATACCCATACCGCAAACATTTGCAATCAATATCGAGAATTTATGAAGAAATCATATCTTAATGATGAAATCAGCCTTTCATTTCCCGTTACAACTTAATTTAATACTATTTATAACTTATAAATATAATGCATCTCATAAAAACTAGGAATATTTGATTAACCTACTAACCTATCAATCTATTTATAAACGTAGTGTTCCATAAATTGGAAACAAGAAAATCTCATCAAATTGATTAAAAAATGAGGTGGTAATATGAACAAAATTGATAATAAGTAATAATAACTACTTAATATGGTTTCACCTTTTCTTTTCTTTTCTTTTTCTTTTTGCTCTCTGATTTTCCACCGGTAGACCTAAATTACATGAAAATCTGAGCAAAGTTTATTAATAAATAATAACAAATTTTATATAAAATTAGGTCTTCTAAACATATTCTACTGCAACTTTGCCCATGTCTCACCTGAGGTCAATGGGCTTGACAACAATTTTTCCATCCTCACCACCGCTAACAAGCATGTTGCCATTATAAGCGACACTTCTGACAACATCCGTGTGTCCGGACCACTCATCTACTATTTCCGAGTTCTTTCCGTCAGCGGATACAGTGACTAGATAAACCTTAACACAACTCAAAATACGATAATTATTTACTTATTTGTATTATAAATAATGCAATGAGATAATACAGTTGTCAATAAATTTTGGGTTCTTTTTGGTTTTGATACAATGATCTTCGAAAGATCGATAATTCCAAATAACAAAAAACTAATCATGTAAATTATAGGATAATATCTTTTAGCCCTGCTATATCTAGACTAGTATAATTAAACGTAGTTTATATGGTTTATTAGTCTGTAAATAAGTATTTTTCATTACTTCAAGAGCCTCTAAAAAGTAAAGCAATATAGTATATATTTATAACCCAACCTTTCCCTCTGAATTGCACTCCAACATGGCTACTGGTCGCTCCTCTGTTCCACCTTTAACCAAATCTACTAAGAAATTATTAGAAGTTGCATTCTTCCTAAAAACAAGCATAATAAATAGAGAATACTGATTCAATTTGGAAATAAATTTTATTATAATAATGTGCGTTTTTTTCTTTCAAGTAGTAAATCATATTACCGAAGTTAGTTTTCATATAAAACAGCAGAATATATATAAAATAAAATAACATTATGATGACTAACAGATAATCAGGAATAATTTTAAAAAATATACTACTAAGCATGTATCAGGTGTGAAAATGGTTTAAAAATTTAATATTCACTCCGCCCTTATCAGCAAAGAAAAATAACGAGGAGCTATTAATTCCTGAAAACTAAAGAATTAAGCCAATATTACTAGGTGTACGCAAGTTTTAGTCGTTTCTTTTCAGTGCTTTGGTATAATTATTTAAAACTTAAATAACTGCCACATTTCTACGTCTTTGTAGGGTTGACTTTGTGGTTTGTGAGAAGTTATAAGTTGCGATTTAATGATAAACATAACCTCACAAAACAGTTCTAACACGATGAGCGACTAAAAGCCGCATACTAAATACTGTATTCTCTACGAGTTTCAAAATGTATAAAACGCTGCTGAAGCATGCAAATCAATATTCTCTATACTCGGTGAGGGTGTTTTGTCCCACAGTATTTACAGATATCGGTTCCGACGTTTTACAGCTGGTGATTTTGATGTCAATTACCGACAACTCCCTGGGACGCCACGAACGGCGAAGACTGATGCTTTGAAATCATTATTAGATGAAAATCCGTTGCAGACCCAAGAAAAACTCGCGGAACAACTAGAAGTTCACAAAGCAACAGTCTCGAGACGATTGCATGAGATGGGGAAAATTCACAAGCTTGGAAAGTGGGTACCATATGAACTCTCCGAAAACAGCATTGTCCGCCGGCTCAACATATGCATGTCGTTGCTTGCCAAAGAACGCATGGAGAACTTTTTGTGGAAAATTATTATTGGTGAGGAAAAAGAGATTGTGTACGACAATCCTAACCTTACCCCAGAAATGGCAGAAAGTCATAAAAAATGAGAATAGATATTCTGATGATTGAATTGTATTTTACATATTACGAAAATTAAGCAAGAATTCGTAAAAATGACTATAACTTCTGCATATGCCTAATATTTTAACACCTATGCAAAATATTTGTTTACTTACCTAAAGAGCACATCAACATCACTTGGTGAATTGGGAGTAAACACTTCGCATTTATTATCATCAGTGCATGCGTAGAACAGCCGTTTGGACATGGATCCTACTCTTGCAATTGAGGAATCCACCTATAATTATAATTGCATACAGTAAGCTTTCTTAAATCTATAATCATTGTAAAGTTAATATAAGATTGCCTTTACTATACTAAAACATTACCAGCACAACTTATATTTTGACATAGTAATCCGTTTATGATTTATTAATAAACATCGTTTGCTTTAATAAATACGCTTTACTTCATATAAGTTTTAGTTTAATATAAATTCAAGTTGCAAAATACCTGATTTGTACTCATGAGTGCATCATCCTCTTTCGGCATAGATAAGTCAAACACATTAATAAGACCATCTGAGCCCCCTGTTATTAGATGACGTCCATCCTTCGTGAACGATAAAGAATTTACAGAATCACTATGAGAGTCCTGAATAAAAATAACGTATTGTCATGGTGTTTTAAGCAAAATACCCCATTTATTAATTTTAAACTCCTAGAGTTAAAAATTCCACTATAAAATTCGTTCTAAATAGTACTAAGATAACATGCCTTTAAGGTAATGACCGGTTCTGTTCCCTTCCTTATGTCAAATATGGAAACGACATGAGGATAATCTGAACGATCACCCTGAAAGATTACAATTCTAATACATAGGAAATAATAACTAGAACTATGTTTTATAATAGCTGTGGCTTTAAAACAACCTAGCACATACATCATCATCATCATCATCATCGTCATCACTAGAAGATGAACCCTTTTTCTTCTTCTTTTTCTTCTTCATGTCATCAATTGATTCAACGACAAATGTTGAACTGGCAAGAGCTATGTATTGATCAGATGTTGCTGAGCAGTTAACTGTATGATTTTCAACGATAGGATTCAACCTACAAATATAATAATTAGTTATAAACATTTAATCAGACAACAGAGTAGTAATATTATGAATATTAACAACCCTATTATTTATAAAATTGACCTAGACTTCTTCTTTGATCCGGATCGAATATCAAAAAGATGAATTCCAAAACTGTCGTCTACAGCACGAAGTACTAAATAATTACTATTTAAACGAACACCTTATAAAACTGCTCGCCCGCATCATATATTAATAACTAGAATGCCATGTTTTCTAGCAAACAGTATTTACATAGTAACAAGTTTAACATTTAAAAAATCTACTCACCAGGACTTCCTTTCAAATCAAAATGTAATCCAACAAGATTTTTTGCGATATCTAACGTTTGCTTAGATTTTTTCGCTTCCAAATCAACAAGATGGATGAAATTAGTACTTAAAGCTGCTGCAACAGCATCCGAACCACCAAATGAGAGGCTATTAACGTAGACCTAAAATACATATTAAAATACCTGTAGTAAATTATTACTTCTTTGATTAAAGCTTTAATTACTACAAAAAATTGAATTTTGAAAGAACTTTCAAACTACTACTAAATTTTTATAGTTAAATAAAATTCATATACATATAAATCCGACCAATTACTCTAAAATCAAAACACTATAAACTAATACTACTATACCTCAGGCCGACTTAATTGAATAACTACAGGTTCAGCCATTAAACAAATTCCCTTTATACCACCTGAAATATGAGTATCGATTCTAATAAAATTAAGAAATTATCCCTGGAACAATTTTTAAGATACGAACAGTATAGAACAGTGATAAACGGGTATTGATGTATGCAAGAAAGATTGCAAGATATATTTAAAAATATATTAAACTTCCTTGCATCCATAAACTATACTTATAATGAAAAGCAAGCAATAAAAATAATATTGTATTCATCTATTCCCACGCATACAAATATATACTGAAACACTGCCCGGAATCCACCATACTATTCTTTAGTAATACAAACTTCTAGACTCCAAAAAAAGTTAGTATAAAAGTGAAACTAGTAAATTCGCATTAATACTGCCATATAAATTTTAAAACGAAATATTTAGACATTACCTAATTTGTATTTATTGAGACAACTCGTCTTTCACTGATTATGTAAATATTGAAATGAGGAATCTAAATGTATGCTTCAGTGAAAATATTGATAAGATATTCATGGTTAGACCAAATATGCATCAAATACTGGTAGGATTAAGTTTTATAATATCCATGAGTAGTAAGTAATGTATACTACTTTCCTGTTATACTCACATAACTGAGAACAAATTTTCATAGTTATTTTACAGTACTTTCTTGAGATTATAAAAACTATTCTGATTGGAAATAGCTTGCTAGCTTATTTCGGTATTATTAAGGTACAGACAATAATACTGTCTGAAAAACAACCTTGTTAGTTTTGAGGTGGAAAATCCCCTTTGACAAAGTATTTTTTTTCTTGATTAGTAGAAAAAATGAACCATGAAATTTCTAGTAGAGGTACCTTTTTGTTTATGAGCCAAGTACTAGCAGTTAATAGCTTATTTATTCAAAATTTTTAGTAAAATGATTCACATATATAATATTCTGGATGCTTTATTAACCAGTGATTATTTCTATTAATACATGATTTACATCCACTTAGTTTCCTTATATCAAATCATTTCAACAACAGTGATATAGTTCGTCGCACGAATTAAACGATTAAAATCGAAAAACAAAATGGTACTAAGTAAATCAAGAATATATTATTCCTGTCATATATTTTAAATTATTATTTAAGAAGTGCTACTTAAAATCACAAGTTGGATACAACGATTTTATTTGGTATTTAGAAAATAATACTATTGAAGTTTCTCAAATACTAACCTACACCACGAAGGAACTGAAACCCATAGGAATAAATACATCTACTCTTCTATTGTTAGCCTTTATAGGTAAGATTCTGATTGGAAGCGATATTCATATACCGTCAATTCTAGGAAACATGAAGTAGCTGCTCCTATCTGTATAGCCTATGCCTTGCCTGCCAATTAGATAGCGAGACGAACGAGGGTTGAACTGTTTCTCTCCTTAAATAAATTAAAAATAAGTATTTACTTATAAAGTATACTTTATTTAGAATGTTATTTTAATTAGCTAAAGGTTACTAGTACTATTTATATACTGAGTATTGTTATTATCAATTTTCTGCAGAAAGCATGTTTAAATATCATTTTAAATTATGGTTAAAAGGATAAAATGAGTACTATATGTTGATAGTGTTTACTTCATTATAGTGTATTTTACAAATACAAACTTCACTTTTTCAAAGGAGAAACTTTTTAATATATTGTATACTAACTCACCCCTATGGCTGTACATATGGTAAGCTAACTGTCTACTGTCTGAATAACTTTTTGAACAGTACTCGCAAATGTAAGGTTTCGTACGAACATCTGAGTAGACCTGAAATAAGTAGACAGAAATAAGAAGATAGTACATAATGCTATATATAGTGCGTTCCATAATTATAGAACCCGCATTTGTCGTTCTAACTTGGTAGCCAGTTTTCAAATATTGCAAAATGTTTATCTTTAAATCCTGTCATATCGTCAAGATCAACTACAGCTTATTCCTGGCTATCTATGCAACTTTTTTCAAAACAAGGTCTTGTTCTTCACGGTTCCATAATTATAGGTATTTAGGATATGCGAATATTATAATCAGAATATCACCTGGCAAATATGCCTTTTGTGGATCAGTTCTAAAAACGGATGGCTTGTGGTTCGCTTCTCAACGATATTAAACAGAAAATTTTGGCGTTTTCTGATGCCGGATTGGATCGTACGGAGATTGCAAAGAAAATTAGTCGCTCTAGGAAGTCTATGCTTAAAACAGACAGTTTTCCTCAATTGAAGACCTGAAGAAGAAAGTTTCAAAAGCGTAAAGCAAAATTGACCCAGCCATCCTCAAAAATCTGTCAACTGATATGACAACGCATTTTCCAGGTGGTGAACAAAAGGCGTAGTTGTACCGATTATCAGAAGTTAATTGTTGCTTGTTATGAACTATTGGCTTGTTATATTTTGAGCATTTATCATAAATGGGCTATAATTATGGAACAGTGAAGAACAAGACCTTGTTTTGAAAAAAGTTGCATAGATAGCCAGGAATAAGCTGTAGTTGATCTTGACGATATGACAGGATTTAAAGATAAACATTTTGCAATATTTGAAAACTGGCTACCAAGTTAGAACGACAAATGCGGGTTCTATAATTATGGAACGCACTATTAATACCATTTGAAGTTTTTCCTCACTAGTAAAAATTCTAAACTGTTTTTAGGTCATAACCCAGTTTTACAGATTTTTTCTAAATAAGCATATTATTGGAATCGTGGTAATACTAACAGAGTAGAGCTGAATAACGGATAATTTACTTTCATTGGATGTTTTGGTTCAAATCCCTGTTCAACAAATGCAGGTGTTGGCATATCTGCAAGTAGAGCAACTCTGCTTGTAGATGGATGAATTAGGATTGGAGCATCTAAAAATTCCTGAAATATTGGTGGTATATTCTGTAATTAAGAAGATCTGTTAGAGAAGATATTTTTACTTCTATTTATGATACCGAGTCTCTATTATACGTTGTACTCTCTTAGACTATTTTCTCTATAATTATACCTTTTTCTCATTTTGTTCTTGAACATCTGCTGGATGTTTGTGGTACAACATCTCGGTATACGAGTAGAATGTTCTACCGCATTCGCACTTGTACCCCTTGCTGTCTGAATAATTATTTATAGATTTAATCCTGACTAATAATTCTTCATATCCTTACCAATCTCTAACCTAATTTTTAAACAGCGTTCTTATAACGTGTTGGGAACGATTAAATAATGGAGGTTATGATCATAGAAATGTTTTATGCGGTTCCCTGCTAGAAAGTTTCCAAATGGCCTTCAGCGAGAATAGTATGCAGTGACTGATAAATACTTAAAGGAACTTTAATGCATTCCATCAATTTACTATAGCATAATATTTAGATTTACTCATAACATCCTTGAAGCAGTATTTTAGCCACTACAAGTTATTTTTACTATAAATTAATATATTTGAAGACAAATATTTAAGGAAAATCTCATCCAATCGTAAAAAATCGGTTATAATTAATTAATATACTTCTACAATTAATAAAATCACCAATAACAGTGCCAATAAGGTATTTAATATTGGGCCTCATAGTATTTCTTAAGTATTTTGCTAACAAGTTTGTTAATAGTACATATATATCACCTTAACTAACTTACAATGCTTTAGCCCCGTTCATTTGTAGACATTCAAATACAAATCTTCTACATATAATTTTAAAGATAGTGATAGCAATAGGATTTATTTAAAACTTGGATAAACTTGCATTTTTTATGATACACATTTTTCCAATATTTACTTGGAATCAACATCAAATTTAAGAACAGCTACAGTATATGTGTTTCGATAAAATAGACATGGACGAAGTATTTTTTGCTAAATTTTAAGGGGAATATAACTAAACTAACTGCTATGCTGTTGTGTATGGTATTCCAGCTGACAAGAGAATTCAAACGAGTCACCGCATTTTCCACAAACGAATGGCTACAAAAAACGACGGAAAATTTTAGTGAGATATATAAATACATAATGTTACATGTGTTTCATTACTAACATTTGCATGAAAATACGTCAGTATGGAAGCAATAACAGAGATTAGACGAAAAAGAAATAGATATACAGTAGGATCGCGTAGCGACCGGCTTAGATTGCTCAGAATAGCAATCGAGTGATATTTGTTGCTCTTTTATCCACAACTTTTTTCAAAATGGGAATTCTACAAATCTAAATAAAGAGAAAGAATCAGAACTGAATTTCCGATCTTCCGTATATCAAATTTATCTATATGAACTACGTAGCATTATCTTCTCTACCACGAGCAATTGTTATTTTATATCAAAATAAATTTCTTGAAATAAATAGCGATGATAAACTCATAATAAGTGGTATATACGGTACCAAAGAAGAAATTTGGTATGTAGAAGATCGGACATTTAATGCTGATTTTCGCTCTCTTTCTATATTTGCAAAATTCCCACTTTGAAAGAAGTGATTTGCGAAACGGCACAAAATACTAATCTGAGCCGGTCACTACGCGACCTCATTTTATGTTATGTTTAAACTTACTTGTGACACATTGTGCACCCTTTCGTGTGCTCTCAGGGTGTTCATATAGTTAAATGTCAGACCACAAAATCGACATTTGTAAAAAACAAACCCATTATCATCTTTAACCACCGTTACTAGATCTGATTCTATAGAAGATGATTCCTGGAATTATTTTAATATTACGCAATAAAGAATATTTATATCAAACATACAACTCAAGCCTATTTACATACATCCACTGTATTATTTATATTCACAAGTATATAGAACAGACATAGTGAAACTAAAATTTGCTATGCCCATCGCAAATCACCATGTTATAATACGCATAATATTAAATTACTAACCCAGTAAAAGATAAGTATAAAAACTATCTATTGTGCAGAAGTCACATTAACCTACTCTACGGTACTTCTCTGAACAACTTTACTATCCTTTGACCAAATTTTCTCATGAAAAGAATGCTTCATGTATCATCCGAATCATCTTAATATGTAGAAATGTGGGAAAACACAAAAGATGAAGTTAATAAAGAACTATATAGTTTCGACGAGTATATAGAACTCCATTATATTTCATGTTATTCAAACACGACATTGATTTTCCTCCAATATCTAGTATTATCAAGCTAGCCTACTTTGGAGAACTATCGTATTTGAGTTCAAATACACAGAAGATAATAGATGACCAGAATTTCTGATCAGAAGTATCCTTATTTTAGAAAGCTTTCGTTGTTGAGTTGAGTAAGCGCAAGAGAACAGAATAGGGATGGATAAGTGGTATTTACTTGTAGAGAGAAGTTGTACCACAATTGTTATTATAAATACTTTTATTGAATATACAGTGCGTTTCAAAATGATAGTAAATTTTATTTATTTTTTGCTTTTTTTCTGTTCTCCGTCATCATATTGATCCAATTTTTTTAGAGGTGAAGTGAAAGAGCCTTGAAAATCTCCAATTTAAATTTCACCGTTTATCATTAAAAAAATTACCACTTTTATGTTAATTTTTCTCAAAACCACCCATTTTTCATCGTTTCAAAATGATAGCACACTTTATTAAAGTATGTGTTTATGACGAAAAAAAATCAATATACATAATAATTAACTAATAATCAGTACAACTACCACTTCTATTAATAACTTGAAAAATTCGTTCAGGCATACTGTTTATTAGGTTTTTAATGACAATATTGCCTACTTCGCTCCATGCTTTGCAAATGGCAGATTGAAGGTGCTTTGCGGTTTCAAACTGACGGTTATTGGCATCAATTCGACGCACCAGAATTGCCTAAGATTCTCCATTGAATTCAAGCGACAGTCCAGAACGTTCACGTCATTATCCTCCAGCCAGATCTCGGTGCTTCGATTGGTGTAGATGGTAGTATTATCCTGTTGGAACGTGAAGCTAATACCAGGAAGACGTCCGAGATATGAAACTAGATGAAGTCCTCAGATATCCTGGTAGTTCACGATGCTCGTCTTCGTCGACACAAACGCCAACTCGACTAGTCCCAATGAACTAAACGCACCCCAAACCACAACACTTCCTTCGTCGAAATTTCGAGTTGAAAAGAGTCGGGGTCCCTTCGTAAATTCTTCCAATACGAGTGACAATCATCAGGACCATCTAAACTGAACTTCTTCTCATCGCTGAAGATCACCTAAATTTGAAATAATGACTTTATAGGCTTATTTTTGAAGACTCGTAAAAATTGTAAGTTATCCCCGTCGCATCCCATGAATATTCTGGCTCATCAAAGCCTTTCGTCCGTATGCCCTTGTGTCGGCTGTGGACACTTCTTCACTCGTGATCGGACAATATTGGGACACTGGTTCATCGTTCTCCATACCGTAGTTCTTGAAGCATCAATGCCACAAGTCCTACGGATTTCATTAGTGCTGGTCGTGTTATTCGATGGAGTCCGCAAAATTGTCTTTTCCATTGCCAAGTCTTTCACTACTCTTCTTTGTGCCATATTCTTCTTGATGATACAGGAAATTCATTATAGCCTTCCCAGAGCGCTTGACGATATCGGCAATCTGTTTCACCCTTTAACAAGCAGTTGACAGTGATTTTATTCGACCTCTTTTGTGTAGACTCAGTATAGAAGCACGACCCATTGTTATGATAGTTCAGGAATAGTTAATTTGCGCTCTTATCGTTAAATAACGCCAAAATATGTGAAGTGTGCTTGAAACGATGAAAAATGAGTGATTTTGAGAAAAATTAACATAAAAGTGGTAATTTTTATGAAAAACGATGAAATTTAAACTGGAAATTTTCAAGGCTCTTAGACCTTACCTGTAAAAAAAATTGGACCAATATGATGACGGAGAACAGAAAAAAAACAAAAAAAAACAAAGTGTACAATCATTTTGAAACGCACTATAGTTTGAAAAATAATAGAGAATCTGCAAATGTGTAGCTTTTGGTAAATAGGTACAAGAATAGACATTGCTTGATAGACTTAAGCTCGTTGGCCGTTTATATATATGACCTATAGGGCAGTTAATTTTGTTTGGCTATCAGCTGATAGTTTTTGGTAAATCTACTCTGACGTGATAAAAAAGAAATAAGCATAAGGCTAAAACTTAAACACCTGCAAATAAGTAAAATAAATGTCTATATTTTGTGTGAGAGGAATCAATAATTTAAATTTTTCAATACTATCAATAATTGATTCGAAGGTAACCCACGATTTGAATAAATTAGTTTTATAGAATTTATATTAATTTAAGAGTGGCAAATGATAAATATAGTATTGTTTTACAAACTTACAGGCAATTCGTGTTCTTGTTGATTGGGCACATCAGCCTTATCTAAATTCTTACTAGGAGAGGAATTAATCTGAAAAAATCTACAGAATTTAAATTTATTAAAAACATCGAAGTACTTCTCATTCTATCATTATATTTTCACACAATATTGTTTTCATTTTATAAAATTCTTGCCTTTTCAAACTACTTACCGTTTTGTTTTGTATAGCATTTTTAACTGTATTGCAAGTAGCCATAAGGTCGTTGAAGTCGTCATCACGAGCTTTTTTGTCCTACCAATGGTATTAATAATCGATTAAAAAATACGTATACATATATACAGTTCCGTTATAAATGAGCACATAAAACACATAATAGTTGTTAGCATTTTTTGTTTTTCGTCATCAAATTAATCCAGATTGTTTCTGAGGTGAGGTCCTATATAACCTAAGAAGTCCCTATTATTCGTGTTCATTCTTAAAAGACATTTACCGTTTTCTATTTTCCCCAATCTCTCAATTTCAATCTTCCACAAGTAAAACTATACGTTACTGAAATATCTGTTAACGACGAAAATAATGCCAAATAATGCTTCAAACAAAACTAATAATCAGTACAACTACTTTTTTTTTATTAATAACCTGAACAATTAGTTTATGTATGTTCTTATTGATACTTTAATGAGGTTATCAAGTTTTTGATAGAGATAGCAGTTGTATTGACCATTAGCTAATTATTCCAGATATTGTTTGACATTATTTTGGTTGTCAATACATATTTTAGTAACGTGTTTACACTTTTAAACGCACTCCATATGTAAAAGTTGATATACTCATTTTAAGTGATATGAGTGGAGTTTGCTACATAGTGGAAAAGTAAATTCATATTTAGTTTCTTTAAAATAGATAATGAGTTTAAATACAATAATATCGATTTATATCTCACCTCGTGATACGACGCTTCCATCTCGGCTGGCAAATGCAGTGTAATAATTCGCAGAGGCAGCTACGAAGGAACTCCACCCACTCGAGCACAAAGCAAATTCAAACATAATACATTTACTTTAGACTGCGGTGCCCTTCTACAAGTTATTTTTACTAGATCATAACATACTTCTTGTCTCAATTCGTCAGTAGTTGATTCAAATATTTTCCAATTTTTCTCAACTACTCAAGTTATTTATGCTTGTTGACCTCATAGAGGGTATTTTAATTTTAATATAATCTTTTTACGTAACATAATGCATTTATTTAATAATTCCTGCAGATTTACATACTTTAATTTAACAAGTGATTTTGCCTATAACCGCGTAGAATTATTAGCTGTTACTTTAATGTGAGATTGAAATGCTGTGATGACTAGAATGAAAATGGATCTCTAGATACTAGGTCATGAACGACGAATGTATAAAACAGCTAGAAAAAAAAAAGAGATGTTAATATTATTGAAATTTTAAAGTAAACACTAATATAAGTCCTAAACGGAATTAATAATTTGGGAAATGATGGTATACTACTTACAGACAAAGATATGACATGAGGTTAAATTTAAAGCTGCTAAAAATAGCAGATATCAATGAGAAATAAGAAAAGATATGAGTATTTCCATAAAAAATATAACGCATACATATACAAATATAACAAAATATTGCGAGATCTCATAAATTTTTTAATCTTCGTCAATGTAATCCAATTCACTCTCACTTCTGCTAATAGAACGCAGCTTCTTTTGACGAGTTATGACACGTGGTGGGCGACCGCGCTTGCAACGAGGTTTTTCCTTCGTGTTCTATAATGACATTTCAGTTAAATTATAAACTCTTTAGGCCTTCAAATATTTTGGTTAGCCCCTTTACTTTTACAGATTCAAATCTTGATTGGTGGAGATCTTCTGGACCCAACCCTTTTATATGAAGTTTACCAAGCTGTCGCTCGAATTCCTCAGCATCATTCTAAAATATATAGCTTTCTTACCATAACTCTTTCTTATTACAAATAATATTAAATATATCGTATAAAAGAACATTGTTATGTAATATATAAACGACCTTAACATCAATATTCTTAGTAGTCCTAATTAATGGTTGAAGGGAAGAAAGGAAATCATTATATATACGTTGATCTTCGAGAAATGATGAGTAAACGGGCAGGGCATCACGCACCTAAAATTATAGATATAAAAAGCATATTATGGATGAACTTTAAAGAAAAATATGTATGTTTAAAAAAGTTCTGGTATGTATAAAAAGTATGCTCGATTTTAAGCAACTTTCAAATATACACTTTCTTTTTTACCTTGCTTATTTTAGGACCAAACATTTGTAGTACGATGAATTGTTATGACTGATATCCGAAATTCACTTTTTAAAATTAACAGAATTTAAATAAATAGCAACAGCTAAATACCCACCTTGTAGAAGGATCTATCATTCAGTGGAAAAAGTGATACACAAAAAGAGAAATATAGAGCTAAATCTCTGTTCTTGGCAGTGCCATGAGTACTGAAAACCAATATTTGTGAATTATACGCTTGTTATTGTGATCAGCCTTAAATAATACTTCCAAATCAAAAGAAACAGAACCTTTTTGCCAGCTCGAACCTATGGCAAATTTTCTCAACCAATGCATCGGCATGTTTATCTTTCAACAGTTTCACAAGATGCCTAAAAATAAGAGAAATTTATATTGTAAAATGACCAAGCTAAAATTATAAGTATGTGGAAAGCTATTTAGCGAAAAATCTTAAATAGGATATCTCCAATGTAATTATAGAATCAACCATAAAGAGAATCAACTTATGAATATTAAAATCAGATAAATATTTCAAAAGAAGAATTTAACCATATATCATGGACATTATGGTATACTTATCCAGTTATCGTTCATAATGAATTACTATTGATACAAAAGAACTTACTGAAAGATTATTTTAAACTTAGGCAACGGCATTTCGCGTGAATTACGCGATAAACGTGAGATGAAATCAGGCATTAAGTTATAAATAACACTTCCCTAAAATATATATAGTATAAATAATAAAATGTAACATATAACAATAAATATATTCATAATAAATACCTTTTTTCCAAGTTCATTAAAAAATAATCGCGTCAAATTCGCTATAGAAGGGACTGGATCCAGAAAGCAGCGAGCAGAATCAGCTAATGCACCATGCATCTAAACTACGAAATAAAATAGTTTATTAATATCGTTTCAAATTTGATCTAAATTTATATTAATAACAATAGAAGTAGACCCACCTTCAACATATCATTTGTCGTTAGATATGTGAGTACTAAAATACAGGTTTCACGCACTCTGGGATCATCATCTTTAGCCCTGTATTTTCATATATCAACAATACAATAAAATTATAACTGAACAGAATATATGATTTTAAAAAGAGAAATGAAGGTTTTTACAAATAGATACAAGGCAAGAATCCATATACACCAACGTAAATGTTTATAATTTAGGTGTCTATATGTTTTAATCTCATAATTTTCAAATTTGTTTAATACGAACTTTTATAAAAGAAATTTGAATGTTTTGAAACACAATCATGGTAATTAGCCTTATTTTGATAAGTAATTAATAGAAGTCCACAATCTAATACCTCTAAGAGAATTGCTTGCTCGTTACTGTGCCAGCTATCTCATCGCCAATTTTGTTCACTGTTAAATAATATTTCAATTTTCTTCACTATCTACACTGTTAAGTTGGGATTTATCACAACAACTTCACAAACATATTTTTCTTCGAAAGTAGGCTCTTACAACTCATTAAGTATATTTCCATAACTGAAATTGTATTCTCTGGGATAACCCAATAATATTTACTCTAGAAACGAACTTAATCACTGTGCCACATGTGGTTCATGTACAATGTAAACCCATAATATAATTGATTCGCCTTCATACTTGAGCAGAAAATAGTTGAGATGAAGAAAGAGTGAGATCGGAGAGAAGAAGAAATTCTAACATCGCATAAACATCCTGCGCGTATTTCTCAACGGTATTTGGAAATCGAAACGAGAAATCTGCGGCTGCCACCATCATATTATTCCTTACCATAGGATACGGTGAATTGTTCAGAAGTGAAAAGAACAACATGGATCCACGTTCAGCCATATCTCGACTGTAAATATCAAACTTATAAAATACATTATGGTTATAGTAAGTCAAGCCAAATTATGAATAAAGAAAACACGTACATTCTAGCAATAATCATATAATTAATTAATGGCTAACGTACCATTCAACTAACTATATTTTTAATAGACACACCTGATAAGTATAAATTTGCTAAAGGCGAGAGCCGCTGCATTGCGAATTCTTGGTGAGCTTGACTCTGCTCTTAAACAGTACACGACAAATGGAAGAAGACGCGAAAGAAGACGTCCTTGACGAAGAAGTTTGGAGTCAAGTATAGCTGTAGATCTTGATCGTATACGTTCTTCCTCAGACACACCTATAGACTTAAATATTTTCTAACAATAACATAATAAATAGAATCGAGAAGAGCTTTTATTATCTGCAATTTCTTTCTGAAAAGAGTAAATATCAAGGATTGTTGAAGAAGGAAACGAACCAGTTATGCCTAATTTATCTGCATCCGAAAAATCAAAGATACCCTTATGCATCGCACTTCTCCACTCCCATTCTTTAAGAGTACGATTAGGAGCCTCTTCAGGAACAATTTCACCCTAAATAATGTAATTATTAAAAATACAGAAGATAAATTACATTTATATTTTCCTACTAGCCAAATAGTTCCACATGTTTACGTTAAATTCACTTCAATTTCTTTTCGCAAACCTTGGCTGTGTAGGCTATAACCTCTGCCATTCTCTTAACCTCTTTCACATAAGTTACGTCAGTGTGGATAACACATCGCATAGCAACCTAAAAATTAATGATAAATCTAGGATAATCCAATTATTTCTCTTAAGTAAGAGCTATCATACATACTTCTCCTGAAAAAGCCAACATTCTCTCAGTTACGCATATCCATGCACGCATCCAATACAACCTGCAAATATCAGCACATTAATTTCATATTAATAACAATAAGGATAGAGGAACATACATTTATTTCTTTAATCATCGAACGAATTCCTAAATGGGATGAAAGACATAAATACGTACAAATAAACCGACATAATATTTACACCTTGTAAATATTAACCGGCATAGCAAACAATCGCCAACCTTCTTTCTTTAATTACTTCCCCGGTATTATCATTCATTTTAACTTTATTATCATAGAACAAAAAGATATCTGAGATTCGACGAGTATACCATAAAGCCTGAAGTAATGTACTATAATACGAAGACAGAAAAAACCACATCAACTAATATAATTATTTGATCAAAACGAACTTTCGAAACAAGTCGCCCAACCACTATACAAGTGTCCTTTGCTATTTCAAAATAAACTGACAGTGCAGCTTGCATTACAGAAAACCACTGTACATTTTCACAGTCAAAACGCATCATCTCTGTAATTTTAAAAGATATTTAAACAAAAAATTGTTCTCCAAGAAAAATAAAGCATAGTAAATTTAAGAAAAATAAGCATTGTAAAAACTATCCATTAAGTACGAAACGATCAATGGTCGTAAAAAGCGAGTCTCTAGCGGGAATTCGTAGTACTGATTCACATATATTCTCCACATTAGAGCTCTATAAATTAACGATAAGTGGATAGTAAATTTAGTTTGTAATCTAAATTCAATAGAAATAAAATAACAAGGCCAAAAATTCTTCTTTTTAAAACTTACAGCGTGTCCAGAAGCAAGATTAGCAATAGCACATAAGGCTTCATATGCAATTTGAGGGTTCCCTTCACGAACAAGCTTTTGGAAACTACGTAGACGAGATCGAAGACCATCTTTATCAGCTCTAAATATCTTTATTAATAAGTTTTTTTATTATTATTGTCGTTATTTGACGAATTTTCCCATAATACATTTAGGATGTATGTACTATTGTGAAAAATAAAACGTTTTTTAAATATTGTTATTATCTAAGACAAATAAGATGATAAGTCACACATTTTGAGAAATGTAGGATTCAGATGAAACCATTTACTTATTCAAAACTATTGATACAATACATACTATGAAATTAGAAATAAACCTTGCAAGTATTGACAAAAGACGTAACGAAACAAGTTGTTTATCCGAACAGGACGATTCAGAGAGTGTCTAAAAAAACTGCAAAACAATAAGAATTATATAATTAACCTATGTAAACCATTATAATAACATACTTTCCAAATTTTCTTTAATACACCGCTTGGAAAAGGTGTTTCACAAGCCATAAGACAGATAACTTCCTCCACACAACTTCGTTCAGCCTAAACGGTTATAATTAGAACTTAATCTGTCTTGAACGAATTGTTTACTTTAAAATACTATAATAATGAGAGCTTAAATATTCTCAAAAGCAAACAATATTGGTGACAAATATGACCTCTTGTATTCCCTCTACAACGTTCATGAGATTCTCAGCTGTAGATTCATGCTGAACGGAAAGTTTGCTATAATTAAGTTATTATTATTATTAAGCCATCAATCAAAATATACAGTCCTAGTCAAAAAGTTGCATTTTTTTATTCATTATTCTATTATCGCATAACATAGGCAACACTTTAGTTTGCCGTTTCACATAGTAGCAAAAACGATATTGTCTTTCAGATCTCCACCTACATACGATTTTTTTTTAAATACTTGTTTTTATACGCTGCATCTTTATGTATTAAGTTCTTAGAAATTGCAATAGGTTTCCATAATAATGTTACCCATTTCCCCTTATATTTTGATGTTACAATTAGTCTTTCTGCAATATGGTAGAAAACTGAGTTGATATTTAAGAAAATATACTTTAAAAATCTGTACTTCCAAACACCATAAAACCATTGCATATAGTATTAATATACAATAAGTGTTACGTTAAAATTTGAAGTAATTTCCAAGAGTACTTAAAATAGAAAAACACAAAGTTCGAAAACTTTTAACCAACCTTATACCCTACGTACATGTGGATCAATATTAACAGACTCACGGATTTTTACTGAGAAACATTTTTCCTGCTGCTTCAAGTACCTCTTTACGAATTTCTTGTGAATTTCGCCAGATTAATGAACATAGACTACGCACTGCAGCATCAGCTCCCCTAAATATTGGATTTTAAAAAAACTGACGACTCATTATCAACAAAAACATACCTTATCATGAAATTTTTACACTCGACCACAAATTTGATTCCCTCCTTCATTTCAGAAAGTTCCCCTTGAATAACTCCTCGCAGGGCATGTGGAACACATTGCTCCATTTCCAGCTCAACAATTAATTTATTCTGAAATTCTAAAGTAGACTTCCATATAAGCACCTAATTAAGACTAACCTTTAACCAATCGATATCAGCATTAATCTTCTGCATAGCTAGATCATAATCTTTTTGATTCTCTTCTATTTCTAAACATTCCTCGTCATTCTGAATGTGGGATGCAATCCGGTCTCTTACGTATAGATCACGTAAGCTATCGACAAGGTTATTTACAACAACATTCGTAGGATCTGTCCTAAACTAAGACAAAGTACAAAACCATGCACACTAAATAGACTGTTTAAAAAACTTAAAAAACTATTCATTTAAAACAAAATACAAAACTTCTTAAATCTTTTTGCTGCTAACAATCAACTTTGATCACAAGAAATGGCCATTTATTGTCAACTCACGCATTTACATTTGGTAGTTTTCCAACAAAAGCTAGTTGAACAAATACACGTACAGCTTTAATTGTATCATAAAGTAACTGTCCGACAATTGCTGCGATAACGCTAAAAACAATTTTTCAATAATTGTGAAATAATGGAAATTAATTAACATTATAAATAGTAGATTTATGGTAATAGTGCTTAAATATTTAGCTATCTTACACCGTTCAGCTCAGTAGTGAACGTCTGATTTGTTTATATTTGCGTAGCATATTTTTCTGCATATGATAAAAAAACAATATGAAATAATAAAGATTATGCGTTAAAACTCCTACATGCAGAAAAATAATTTGATGACCTACAGAGATGTTTCAGTATCTTCCATATCATTTTCCACAGGCCCTTCTTTATATTTCTCTATCCACTTTTTCGCCGTCTCTCGAATCACCGTTTCCACTTCAGAGAACTTTTGGAACGCAGTGGCGACAACTCTGTTCTCTGCAGTACAATTTGAAGAATTATAATAGGGAAAACTAGAACAATAATGCTGCTAAACACCTGGATTGCATTTCATGAGTTTATCTCTGCGCTCAAGTTTCGACAACAACTGATCTCTATTCAGATTGAAGGAAAACTGAAAAAATTTCTGTAACTATCAAAATTATTAATTTAACAATTATAATTTGATTATATAACAAACGTCATGTCCATATGGGTTTTGGACAAGAAAGGTGGCCATAAATTGAACAGCTGCCTTCCGAGCCATTACTGACTTATCCGAAAGACGACGACATAAAATAAATCTCGGTACTATTAATAATCTAATGAATAAAACAAGTACTAATCAGAAAGAATACATTAAATTGGATATGAAATCGCGAACTAAAAAAAAACGTAACTGACCAATGCTCGAAATTAGTCCCCGCTTCAATCTTTTTTTTGGTATCCTCTTACATTGCGCCAATTTCGTCCACAAATGTAGAACCTTGGCTCTAACTTGTGCATTTGAATCCGTCAAATGATCCTAAAAAAGTAATATATGAAAGTAAGTTTTCCCCACATATAATAACATCCTTGTATCAAACTCAATATAGAACTAATATGAAATCCAATTGGACTCACCTGCAGCTTATCAAGCATTTTATCTCTTGCTTTCATTAGTCTCGAACTATTACGACAACTTTCTTCTGTGAGAACAGTGCTACATACAAGATCACAAAACGCTGTCAATACAGCGGAGCGAAGAATATATGGCTAAACCAGGTACATAGTTAAAAATGGATAAGAAAAAACGTCATTTGCATTATCTATAACTGATATCTACCATTCTCAAGAACTATTAAATAATTTTTAAAATCCATTCTGCTACATAATGAGGAACTACAAAACTGATATATACATAGTATAATGAATATCTTACATCATTATCTAAATACATTACTATAGATGTTAGATGATTAACAAGAACATGTGGAGCTTTTTCAGCCATAGCCTGAATGAAGAGTGCGTAAGGTCTTGGTGAGGATTTCCCACTAAAGTCTAGTGGACCCAAACCACCAACATAATGTATCATATGAGAAAGTAGGGTATCCATATCATCTGAAAATGCAATTATGATTGACCTATACTAAAATCTATATTTACATTAATCTAAATAAGAATAAATACTAAGTATGTAGCATAAATAAAATAAATTTAATATGAAGATAAAGTTACTCTTGACAGCAACTATGTTAATGGCATCGATAAATGGATAATGCAGCATTGTAGCTTCTTTCATATAGTCGAAATGAATTGTCTTCTCAACTAATGCACCAGCCATACCTAATTAGAACAAATCATAAAATCATATTTGTCAAATATTTATCACTTATTATACGTGAAGATATTGGATAGTCAATAAAATAATCAAATGATGTATCTTAAGCTTCTCAATATCTTCAAAGCATAAGCAAGCAGTAATTATTATACTGATTCATAGCTTATTTTCTCTAGCATTAGAACGATAAACATTAGCATTACTAGGTAACATTTTCCAAGAAAAAAGTATTTAAAAATATAAATAAGCATATATTATCTTACGGTGGAAATATTCAAATTTGATGCAAACTAATCGAGTGAACTTGAAGATAACTGTTAACCAATTTCGTCCAGATACTCTTGCATTATCTGGATGCTCCAGAAGTTTGAATATGGTCTCCATGAATGTTCTACAAGTATAAAATATATTACATATAAACAAAAAAAATTCGTTTTTTTATACCATTTCCATAAATTATCTCATGTCCACACTAGTTTACAAAAATTATTTCCTGTCAATGATGCATAACCTTTTAAAACTAAAACGTAATTAAGACTTTTATCTATTATTTACAGAATAGATTGAAGACAAATTATACATAAGCTACCTTAACATTCCTTTGTTTGCCTCAGGTGGACGCCACAAATAGCGGATTGCTCCTTGTCTCGTCTTGCCCTCTCCATCCACCATGGACATTTGACAAATATAACTGAATGCATCCAAAATCTAAATAGACATTAACCTTAATGTTTGTATTACGAAAGGCTCAACGATGCTATATGCTGATAAATTTATATTAATGGAACGTCTTGAAACCAACTTTCACTCTTACTGAAAGCCATGTTTTCATTTCTTCATCGCATTCCGTATCAGCACTTCGGTATTTCTTCCCAGCAGCAGCGGCTTTCTGTCTAAATTACATCAAATTTAAAATATAATTAATTACATAAATAATAATTAAAGAACTTACAAACCTTTTCAAAAGCTCAGGCTCAAAATGGCATAAAAGTCGGTACATCAAATAAACAGTCATTAGAAGTATATCTGACAGTTCCACACAGTTATCTAGAACCTGAAAAATTACTGAGAATAAATAAGGGTAAAAACAAATTTCTTTTATATTACTGTAGCCTATTCTTGTGATAGGTCTTTAGAAAATTCATTCTCTCTATTATCAACGTTTCCCAGTTTTAGTAAGGCTATATTAAACGTTTACCCTCTTAAGATTTAATAGGGAATAAATCACAATATATCGCATAAACCTCTTCAGTAAATTCTACAACTGTTAAATGTTTTCAGTTACTAGTGATTAATAGTTTGCGATTAAAGACTTTTCGTACCCAAGATAATAAGCCTACATTTTAATGAAAATATTATAAGCTCATAGCATTAATATTTATTGGATAAATTCAGAAAAATTCTTGATTCGGAAATCTGATTAAGGCCATTGTAATAAGTCTGCAAAGCAACAATAGTCGTCTTAATTTTTAGCTTTCTATAAATATAAAATAAGCCAAAACAGTGTATGAATTTCTAAATATTCAAATAGAGAATCGTTCAGCTCGTCTAAAGAGCACTGCACTCACATTTTTTGGTGGTAATCCATCACACTGTAATACACGAGCTATACAGCTTTGAAGATCAGGTTTCATTGTGTTAAAACCTTAACAGTAATAAATAAAATTCTATAGATGAAGTGGCATAATTATATAAAAACAGAAACTTATTACCGTGAATTAAATATTCAAGAGCTTGTAGTCGAAGAGACCAATTGTTTATTGCGGAATTATACCTGTGAAAAAATAAAGATAAAATCATTTATTAATTACCAGGGCTAAATTAAAATATTTTATAGAAATATATTAGGCTCACTTGCTTAGAGTGAAAAGTGCATCAAAATGATCACATATTGACTGCCATTCTCCTCGCTCGAGTCGTGAAGAAAAAACTGGAACTTTTTAAAATTACTAATCCTATAAATTAACTTCACAAATAGAAACAACTGATGATAGTAGACTCATTCATTGGCTAATACAATTTGTTTCAAATAACTTACGTAAAAATTCCCCCTTGACCTGGGATTGACTCATATCTCCATTTCTAACTACATATGAGCATGAACTATTGACGAGAAGGTCATCATCTCGGGATGGGATTTCAAATCTGTAAGAAAAAAAAGTAGCAAGCTACAATAAATCAAATGTTTTTTTTTGGAAAGCAAGACAAATAATTCAAATAGAAACTAACCTTCTAGATTCAACATTTGTATATGATTCAGGATGTTCATCATCTAAGGATAATTCGTGTGGTAATCGTAACATAGTTAAACTTCAAAAGCTTCGTTTGACATTAACTCTCGATGCTGGAATAAGTTAAACACAGACTAAGACAGAAGTCTAATAGCAAATACAATATCGTCACGAGTTTATCATATGTATCATCTTATGCATAGTAAAAATGAAAAAAAATTTATCGAAGCCTTTTTTTTACAAACTACATGACTATGCAGTGTTTATAGTCGTCAAATAATGGATAAGACGCTAAGTATGGATATTATAAATCAACAATAGTGGAAAAACCTGGTTTAATGCAGTAATATGAACCTATAAAAAGTCGATGTATCTTTCATGGGAATTTTCCTGAAAATAACACATGACAGATATTTTATCCACCATAGTAGGACGACACAAAGAAAACACTGCCTAATCGTAATATAGGATTAAATTTCTAGTAACGTATCTCTACCTCTAAAATATCTTACAGTTCTCTAAGTTATACGAGAAATTTTCCATATATTTACTTCTCGCGGCATCTGACATATCCTACGGATCCATAATCAGCATTTGTACCATAGCCAGCACTAAATAAATTTCGATTCAAATTAACCCGCCCAATTTCATAACACCTCATATGCATTTAAAATGACTATATAAGAATATTTACTTTAACCTAAAAGCTTTTCGATGATTTCGAACAGTTGTGGTTCCTACCATTCTTCTAATTAAATTTAAACTATCCTATTGTAGATCTGCCTCTAATAAAAACTCATTTAAAAACCAATAACTCTTAAATTATAAAGTCTTAGGCTATAGATTCCCCAATGAAAAGGATAATCATATATTCTGTGTATTGTAGTTTAGTACTACACGTTCTTGTTAATTTTAACAAGAGTAGGAAAAGCACATTTCTTAATAACTTTTGATAAGCACTAAATGAAAATTATTCTAAAACGTCTCACTATAAATATTTGCATCAGCTTCGATAATACTTCTCTACAAGCATTGTGCTTCAAAGTAATCTAGCGGTTGAACTAATTAGCTAATAATATCATAATAATTTCTGTAAATCTATTAATACTTTTATGGTAAATTCAATATGGTGGAAGAACGCGATAGTGGTAGATGATATATCATCATCTCAATATGAATTCTGGGAGTAAAGTTAGCCTAACGATTTCAACAAAAATGCGTTGTGGTGATTTGGATAACACTAATGAAATACAAAACTGAAATTCGAAACACCAATGCCTTACATTTCTTCCTGATGGTTGTTTCTATCATAAAATATACAATTACTGCAAAGAATATTTTGAGTAAAGTTTGTTGCCACAAATTAGGCGGTAGCATAAATATTCCCAATATTCTACAAATTTAGTATTCTTTAGTTGAACATAGTAAGTGATAAAACAATATTTGCACAAATTACTTGGTATATATATATATTTAAAATTCATTGATATTCATGAAATATAGTAGAAAGTAATAGCAGGTAAATATCCATTTAATATGTTAATACTATGTGATTAACTGTGTTTATTAACACCTAAAATAACAAAAAATATATAAATACTAGAGCACAAATGAGTCACAGATAAACGCAGAACCATCCTTCATCTTAGAGATTCTCTTCTTAATTCCTGTCTCCGATTTATAAGCGAATGGTAAAGTAGGGGTATTGTGAAAAACAATTAGCTCTGAGTAGTTGTCTTCACGTAACAATAATAATCCTCCTGCGAGGATACGATCAGAACATACATCCAAATGGGAAAGAGTAGATGAATTTAGGAACTCAGAGTGAAACCAATTACTGACGATTTGTATAGGTAGCAAATGCTCCGCTCTAAAAAGAAGCAATTTATCGCTGTGGTGAGATTATTATAGTTTGAGTAAAGAATAATATTTGATATTTCATGGCTACTGAAGCTAAAAATATATGCAAATTTAAATATAAAAAACAAGATATAAATAAATGCAAGTTAATCTAAAGTAACCAGCCTTCAATAAATGCCAGTTATCTGTACATTGCTCATCTAACTTTTAAAATGTAACATACCTTTGAAGAACAGCTTTTGAAAGAGCTCTGCAAAAATCAGTTTTTACTAGAGTCTCCCCACATCCACTAACAGAAATGGCAATGGAACGTTTTCCCACTTGTTCAGCCCAAACACCGCTACCAAACACCGTACAATGACCAAGCCGGCCTGCAGAAATCCATTTAACTTAAAATCCTTTAATAACTACAAAATTAATATATTTCAAAGAGTCCAATACAATTTTTGAAACCTGGTCGTTTTAAAATCATTCCACCGCTAGATGTACACGCTTCTGCATGACCGGTGTCCTAGAAATAATTCTCATGTTATAATTGAGAGTGATAATTAAAATTAGAAAGGTATCTTCACATATTGTCAAAATATTAAAGATATCTCCACATACCGAAATAGATACTCCACCTACTGTGTCCAGTTTACCTCCATCCGATATATCTGTTGCAATTTTTAATGAATCCACATTTGATTCAATTAAAGATCGCGCCTTTTTCCAGTTACGTACTGCTTCATCAGTCTGGTGATGATTCCCACTACACATAGGGAACCCTGAATACTATATTATTAACATGACAAAGGTTCATTATCAAAAGACAACAACAAGCACACACCTTGCTCGTGCGCCCAATTTTCTGCACCAGTTCCTACCAAAACAAGAGGAGGAATCAAATCATATTCACAACGAGCATGAGCTATTTTCTGAGCAACTTGACTTGGAAACGGTATTCGCGAAACGGCACCAACAGCACCAAAGCTGCAATGATAAACATTTAAAAATATTAGCATAAAAAACTATTTAAACTCGCTTGCAAAATGCGGATCAATTAAATATTAAACGAAGTACAAAAACTTATTCATATATTACCTATACTTTTGAGAACTCATATATCCAGATTCGCATTCAACTGTACCATCCCATGTTAGATTTGAACCCACTCCACAATTAAAAGTTGGTTGATTTTCCAGGAACTATAAAGCAAACAAAGCATGATTTATAATGTAGCTCATTAGCCAATCTATACATAATAAAAGATTTGTAAGATAAAATCTCATATGATTATTTTTTTGTTATGCAATGCAGTAGTATTTAGCAAGAATTATTTTAAATCTCAAGTAAATAACATACCGTTACCGCTTTAACAACATCACAGTTACTAGGACGAATTGCCTCTCCACATAACAAATGTGCATTAGGTAAAACTTTGAAACCAGCTCCTAGGGTCATTATTTTATCAATTATAAAATAGATAGAATCCCGAAAGCATTTTAAAAAAACTAACCACCATGTACAGCTAACATTCTGTTGCTTTTTTACAAAAACCAGCTAATCTATCTTCGAGAATAGTTCCACTAAACCTATGCTTAATTAGCACTTGGTCATCCAATAATAAAACGGGAATGTCGTGTTTAAAGCGCTAAAAAAGAGAATCGATTTACGAGAAGTTCTGATCACCCATATATAATTGAACATAGAATGACAGGTAAACTAAATAACGTAGTCCATGGAACTCACTTCGATAACGGAAGGATGTGATGATTTTAAATCAATCTCTTTAATACACCACTTCAAATTCTTCCTTAGAACGTATAGTTCTAACTGTTTCTTGAAGTGAAAACACAGTGTACAATTGTCACTAGTGAAAAGTATGAATGATCTTTCTGTATGTAGTGATGCAAGTAGATAAGGCTTAGTATATCTCACGAGACGAATTGTTGAAGATAATATAGGTGGAACCCTGAATCCACTCGCACCACGAAGCATATAGATGAAGAAAAACTGAATTTATTTTTTTCCACAAACAAGAATTTTAAAAAAAATTAATCAATCCAAAATCTATTCACATGCAAGTTTGTACTGAATTATGGTTATCTCAGTGCTTCATAACTGCTTCATGCCATATTTTTAAGATTTTAAAATAATTAACTGAAGAAACAAAATTTAACAATAACTACAATAATACAAATTTAAAATTTATTTTAAAAAATTTAGTATTGCGCATGTCTCGAAACAATTCTTGTCAGTGAGTTCTGAATGCATTTATATTCAAAATGAACAATAACGATACATAACAAATGATAATAACGAGGTTAAAAGCATATGACCTGTTTACACAAAGATGTTTAAAAAAGACAAAATTAAGTAAATTAACCTCGGAGTTTTTCTTCGTACAAAATTTAAATAGTTTACTCAGTCCTTGCTGAAACTAAATAATATAGATTGACGACGAAATATATGGTAGTCTGACATTAATTTAAGTTCTCCTACATTTTTTAAATAACATACCTTCATTGGGCTGATCATTATCTACTTCATCATCATCAGCAATGTCTATCTCATCTGGATTTTCAGTTGTGCTTTGTTGGGTCGTCTTGCTTGCACCCCGAACAAATGCAATATTACCACCAATCTTTTGCTGTTCGGCCACCTGCGCAAATATATTAAAGATTGCACAATAATGAATTAAAATAGCAGTAAATTATGTGAATAATACTCAAAATGTTCGTAATCTAAAAATCAGTAGTAATTCTTATTACTTGTTGCGCCTTAGCTTCTAACATAGCCATTGAATCTGCAGCTGATGCCACTCCACCAGGAACCTTTAAAAAAAAATATCTATAGCAAAATGGAATTAAAATATAGTACAAAACATAAATATAAACACCAACCTGTGCACCTGTTGCTATCATTTGAGCAGACATGTAGTTGACATTAGTGCTGTATGTCGCTTGAACTGATCTCTTTATACGAAGCATTTCTCTAATTGTGTCTTCGTTACCATGTTTAACTTCAAATTCTTTCCATGTTTCCCAGAACATTCCATGGACCTAAAATTTAATAATCCAAAAAGATGAATAATCAAAAAGAGAAATTAACATATCTTCGTTAAAAATAACAACTCTCCAAGCACAAAATGGAATCTCAATATGTAAACTTATATTTTAACGAAAAATTGAAATTGATTATGCACAAAAGAAATAGCTTTAATTACATACAGTGAAAAACCTACTCTTGGGTCACAAATCTCTGAACAGTGAGCATATATTGCTCGAGCTCGATCAATTTCTCCAAGTGCACGCTCCATCTGAGCATAACGCATA
This sequence comes from Heterorhabditis bacteriophora, assembly GCA_964036235.1. Taxonomy (NCBI): domain Eukaryota; kingdom Metazoa; phylum Nematoda; class Chromadorea; order Rhabditida; family Heterorhabditidae; genus Heterorhabditis; species Heterorhabditis bacteriophora. The sequence continues at coordinate 7,218,628 of OZ038425.1, read as the reverse complement.
CTCATGTCTCTAAAAATACGATAGTGATAACATTGAATACTGAGAAAAATACATATATACATTGAAATTCAAAACACTAGCATGAATATTCAACTAACCTAGATTTATTTTCGGGCAACACAGATATAGCATGTTCATATATAGGTCGAGTATGAGGCAATCCATAAAGTTCCGCAGCTTTTTTTATATAAATATTAAACATCTAAAAAAATTTTATTTAAACAAGACCAATGATAGTTGGATGAATTAATTAATTTACTTACCCCATACATGTCTTCCTTCTCAACTGCTGCTGTGGACCTATTGTAAATGCTCATTGCATGTCGAGCAAGGCCGTGCTCTTCTTCTAATTTTGCATATAGCAGATATATATCTGAATATTAATAAAAAAATAAATTCAAAGTAACTATTATATAAGCAATATATTATATATCTAATCAATTTATCGCATTCAATTTGTGACAAAGATCCTTGAAATTGAGCTTCATAGCAGAAAACACCTAGTTCTCAGTTTCGCATGCTTATAAAACTATAGGTCAATGATGTACATGACTTCAAAAAGGAGTAACTTACTCTTTGCAAATTTCGGAGGACATGACTCTAAACATTGCTCAAATAGGTCACGAGCACGCTCTATCTTCTTACCACCCTGCAAAAAACTATTTACAAGATTTAATAAATTATTTTCAGAAAATAATGGGCATAATATTCTAAATGAATCACTTACATATCTATTAATGAACTTTGTAAGATACAAATTCCATATATCGAAGACATTCGGCCACTTGAACAGTGAAACACCACGTTCGTATGCCTTTAATCAAAGAATGTACTGCTTCAAAATGTTTCTTAGTATCTACAACTATAATGCTATTACGCATATAAGACAATATAAGTAACAACTAACTTTAAAAGCGTGTTCGAAATATTCATGTTCTTCGAGAAACATTGCGTAATTAATAATTATTTGGGGAGTGGCTATTCTTAGATCAATAATCCTATCGTAAACGGCTCGGCATGCTTGGATCTAAAGTCGTAGAGAGTAAAAGAAAACCCATTCAAATAATGAATACAGGCGAAGTAAGAACAACAATAACAACTAATTAATAGATAAAATTCAAATAAAAGCTCACTGTGCCAAAGCTCTCTTCAAGATCAGCATACATTGACCAAACACGGAGACTTTTATAGACTCTGCTTTGCACAGTTTCCGTTTCATCAAAGTAGTTAGCTTTTCTGGGTGGAGGAGCACAAGCTCGACGAAGAATTGCAATCGCTTTCATAGGAAATCTAAAAATGTAAAAAATTATTGGTTATTTAGAATTAAATTTTTCAAAAAACTTTTTCATATCCAAAAGTACAAAATAACAAGCAGATAGAATTTAGAAACTCACTTATGTCTTAATTCCATCTCACCATACTCGCACCAAACTGTAGCAAGTTCATCAACTTTAGCGAAAGGAGCTTGCAGACCTTTTTCAAAAATACTTCGTGCCTACAAAATTGACGAATAAATCTTTAAAAAACAAAGCAAGAGAAATACTATCCATAAAAAGCTTTCATCAAGAACTGAAAAAAATTAAATACCACTAACATCATCCAATTGGCCACCATCCTCGTAAAACTTCGCAAATGAGATCCAAATTGCGCTAAGTTTGCCCACTTGCATCTTTGCATTAACTGTCTTAACAGCCTCCAAATAGGTATCAATTTGCTGAAAACTTAATTTTCACTTTCCTACTTATATTATACCCACTGAGATAATATACTAATTTAAAAACCTTTTCAGGTTGCCCTTCATAAAGTTTAACTCTATTAAGCCATTCATGTGCGTTGTGTGGATTTTGACGAAGAAGAACACTGTTAAGTAAAAGTGGACGTCTTGCCATTAAATGTTCAAATCTGAAAGTCATCTTATTTAGTTATAGTTATTCTCAATTATTTCAACGATAATTTTATTTTTAAAAATTCTAACAACAATTCTTCACCGTGCAAACATCCACTCCAGCTCTAATTCATCTTCATCATCTTGACCCTCTCCTAAATCGTCCATCCGTGCTGCAGTTTTTCTCTCTTCGAAATTGGCGTATGCATCGAAAATTTGGGTGAAATCTCGGACAGTTTTCACAGATACCATTGCTTCCTCATAAATATCACGAGCCTTAAAGAGATACATAGATATAAGTGTTCATAGATAGAAAATATATACAATACCTTCTCAAATTGTCCTGCACGAATATAGTACTCAGCCAACGAACACCATAATACCCCTACCTAAATTTATAGGAATTAAGCAAAAAAAATGTTTTCAAGACGTTATATTATAGATAGAGAAATGCAGAGGTCCCAAAATTCGCTTTTTAATTATATTATATCTTACCTGGTCAGAATATTTTTTAATTCCCTGTCTCATTATTGCATCAACATTTAGTGAATGAACCTTTGTTGGATTTTTCGAAATTAGTTCACATAATTCAGACCATAACTAAAATCATAATTAAAGAAATTTTAAAACTAGACACCAAAATAAAGAAAATTCTAATCCTAAATAGTGCTATAACAATAACTTTAAACAGTTCAAATTAGCATGACAAAAATACACCAAGTTAACAAGCCTGATGAGCTGTTTTTCCATGTTCTGAAACTGGACGATCTTCATTAACCAAAGTAGCCAACTGTTGAGCTGCTTCATCTAGTTGATCAATTTTCCGAAGGTATTCCACAAAATCTTCTCTAGCACGAGGGTTCAATTTAAGATATCTTTAAAACATAATAATAAAAACTCCCAAATTAAAAATAATTGAAGTAGAATAAAGCTATTCAGTTAATGTTAACACGTTTATACTAACTTACCTCCTATACACTCTTATAGTAGTTTCCGGAATGCTGTGGCTTGTTAAAAACGTGATGTATAATGGCCATATCCTCATATGTTGAGTTACAGGAAGAGCGCGTAATGCTCTATCAAATACCCGACGAGTTTCTGTGACCAAACGACGCTTGGTTATAATTTCACAGTAATCCATCCAAATACGGGGCATCTAAATTATTCGACCTATATTTATACCAGTTTCAATTAAATTTATCATAAATACAAAAAACTTATACAATGGATTTGCGATATCATGTAATAAGATAAGAACCGCCACTAAACTTCGAAATGAAATTATTATTATTATTAAAGTTGATCAGGAATTCATACTATTTAGTATTTAATATAACAAACCTTATGAAGGTGAATTAGACATCTTTCGTAAGCATCACACAAGTGTTGCCAAGATATATCAGTGGGGCATTTCTGAGCAATAATACGACGGCGAAAACGCAAATAGTTGTACCACAGTTTATAACTGCGTTCAAAAATTTTTAACGCACGTTCATAGATCTATAAGATATTACCTACTGATCATGAATATAAAGATTTACCATACAAAACTGAAAATTAAACTAATAGATATGTGACATAATTCGAACTTAAAGAAAATAACACAATTAAATAAAGTAAAAACAAATTTATACTACTACTGTTTTATAGTAAAACTACCAATTTAAGTAATACTTGAAACAAACGTGTTTGGATGATTAAAGAAATACCTGGCAAGTCTGTCTCCATGGAGCTTTCGATTTTTTCTTGTGATCAATATATCGCTGCCAACTTCTAAGAGATGTAGGGTTCTTTATAATATCCTCTTCATATGGTAGATCTTCATCTTGCTACAATTGTATATGGTCTTATAATTTGATTGTAAAACAATGCAAGTTAGATCTAAAAATAATGAAATTATACTAATTATACAAAACATACAAAAACAAATCCCTTTTTTGCGTCTATGGATGAACTAGCGATTTCTCGAGTTTCCGCCGATATTTCACTTAAGTCAAACTTTTCATCAATAGCATTCATTGATAACTGAAATATAAGGGATATATTGAACATTTATGCCAAAAAATCTTAACAAAAGGCAAACTTATTTTTAATATTAACCAAAAGACTGCTGAGATAAATACAATCCTAACATCATTATACCAAAGGAGAATTTCCCATAGTGTAGAAATTTAAATATTCGGTAGTTAAAGGACTTTTGCTAAGTCTCAATTAAAAACCCTAAAGCGAAAGACATGAATGTAATGCGCGGTGTATTTTTTGAATGTTCATGATGTCATTCACTTATAATTAAAAGATGGTTTCATGTTTATATTTTGTGAATATATATCTGCAAACTCCTTCTAAGAAATTGTACTATACTTCCTATTATATTTAATAAGTGTCGATTTATCCGAAGCATTTAAAAAATTTTGGTTAGTTAAATTGCAGCAATGAGTGCTATTGCCATTAAGACTTCTGATTGTGATTATTCTCCTAATACTACAATATGTCAATTTTATTTTACTTCCGGGACTCACCGTTTTTAATTTAATTTGAAGTTCACTTTTAATTATAATGTGTTGTAACTCAGCCATAAACTATACTGCATAGATGAATCTAAACGATAGCTGTCTTTCAACAACGTCTACAGGACAACCGGTTAGCTAATTGGATTATATTATTGTTACTTTGTTTACATTTATCTGAACCAATCTATTTAATTCCAAAAATATTTGTATTTAGGCAATGGCCAGAATCGTGGCTAATGTTGTTGATATGCAACACAATCTTGTAACACAGTATCAATCTATTGTAAACTCTCTGGATTCTCTAAAGGTTTTTTTTACTTTGCTTTAGTTACAGCTAAAACGTTCTATTTTTTATATCTACCTATGTTTAAGTCATGCTTGATTGTAACAACATAATTAAGGTAATTTATTATAGCTTGAAGTTCATACATCAGTTCAAACTTTGAGAGAAGATTTGAGACGATCTGACGATAGGGCACAAAAGCAGGTTAGTACGTTGTCTCATCGCCATTATGACAGGTTTAAACTATATCCTCAATATTTTCTTTAACATAAGTTTTGATAATTTCGCATTACTTGTATTTTAAATACCTCGTTTATGATACTTATTTATTATAGTAACGATCTTGGTGATATTCAAACTGAATAATTAGTTTAGGTCGACGAATTGCGTAGAAGTCATGAGAAAGAGGTAGATCGCTTACTGGATCTAATTAAAACATTGTTAATCAATACACAAAACTCTCAGTCAAAAATGGATCAAACCAAGACTCCTGTACAGGTTATTTGAGCTTCTATCTTAAAACCTAGGAAAGTTTTGTTTTATTTTTCATTTTTTCTCAGACTTATAACGGAGGTGCTCCATCTACGAATTTTTTTGGAGTTCCAAATATGTCTGTGCCTGATTCCACTGCTCAATATGCAGCTGCAGCTGCTTATCTTCAAATGCAGGAGCAACAGATGGTTAATATATTATTTCATATTAAAAAAAAAGAATTTGTCAAACGAAGCTAGTGAATTAAACTAAATAGGTTAGATTATATTTTATCTTCATCAATATTTTAATATAATATATTTAGCGTCTTATGATGAGTCAAACTCAGCCGATCCCTCGTGTAGGAATGCCTAATCAAGCTAGATGGAATGGAATTTTTCCACCTTCAGATGCATCTAATACCGTTTTGGCACAGCCTCAGCCAATCCCATCTACTTTATCTGGCCCGACAGTTTCTTTAATAGGGTGATTTCAATATACTTCGTTGTTTTTTTTTCTAAACTCTTACTTTGTATTTAAGACAGTCACTGCCAACAGTAGTTCCACCTGCCGTCCCGAAACCAGCTGTTATGACTGGCACAACCATAGTTTCATCGTCATCTACAATGACACCACCTAAACCTACCTTGGGAATTGTAAACTTGCCCATCTCTAATACACTTCCTCAAGTTGTAAAAGAAAATCAAGTGACAAGCAAGCAGGTATAGTGCATGAATTTTTTAAACATAACTTTTTGTTGCCTCTATAGTCTTTAGTGGTGAGAGGCTTATTTATTAAAGAGTAGCAAAATTGGGTGCAACTGCGCTTTGTGTAGTGTTGCCTATATATTTTTTCTTGGTAGTATGGGTTCATATTTAAGAATGACGAGAAGCCACCTTCACTGACGCCTCAACTCCCGAGAAATTCATTTTCTTTCTCTAGCTCTACAGCAACAACTGTTAGTGGTACTGGAAATACTCCAAAAGCAACTACTAATAATACACTTTTTGGCGGTGTTAAATCTTCATCTAACATTTTTGGATCACCGAGTGGTTTGTTTTAAAAAAAACTTTAGCCCTTACAAAGCACCACCTACCTCATATTATTTCCAATCTTTGTATTTTTGCTTATTTCAGTAGAAGAATCGAAAAAAAATGATAACAAAGAAAATGAAGATGATGACGAGCATGAGAATGTTGAAGAATTTGAACCTCAAGTTGATTTCAAACCAGTAATTCCGTTACCAGAGTTGGTGAAAGTCGTTACAGGAGAGGAGAATGAAAAGGTCATATGAATATATTTCCATATAGTATTATTCCAATGTTTTCAATTTTTAATTTGTTTAGACGGTATTCGAGGAGCGTTGTAAGTTGTATCGCTTTTCGGATGATACTAAAGAATGGAAGGAACGTGGTACTGGTGTTCTTAAGGTATTAGAGGATCCGAAATCGGGTCGTAGACGCATAGTAATGCGTCGCGAGCAGGTTTGTGAGATATATTATAGTTTCTTAATACATTCATTTTAAAAGATCTAAAATAAATTCCGGATAGGTGCACAAGGTCTGTGCAAACCACCCTCTAACTGCGGGCATGACGATTCATCCAATGGCAAAGCAGGAAAAAGCGATGACTTGGCATTGTGAGGATTTCTCTGAGGATCAACAGACACATGAAAAACTCTCTGCACGCTTCGCAAGTCTAGAGATTGCCAAGAAGTTTAAAGAAGTCTTTGATCAAGGGGTGAAGACTGCAGAAAGCTGTACGTTGACTATGATAGCTCATAGAATTTATGTTTATATCAATTTTAAAAAGTTTTTTTTAGCGATTGGTTCTAAGGAACACGTAAGCGTAACTGATGCAAACATAGAAAAAAAGGATATAGTTACGAAAGAGGAAAAAAAAGTAATTACACGTGAATCCAAGGAAGGAAAGAATGATAAGGGCAAGAGCAATGTGGAGGGAAAAAGTGATGACAAACCATCTCAGGGATTTGGAGATGCATTCAAGCCAAAACCTGGGAGGTTAGTGGGTTCAACATGCTAATTTTTCATTTGTTGATGTGAATAGTAATTACTTAATCATTTTTGTAGTTGGGAATGTACTGGTTGTTATGCATCCAATACTGCCGAAGTCACTGTATGTGTTTGCTGTGGAACGAACAAGAATGATACAAAGATAGCCTCTCAGTATGTTTAATACTATGTTTATATATATTATGTAACATCTAAACTACTTTTACAGGTCTGTACTTCCACCATCGGTTATTCCTATTGCAACAGGTACCCCCAAATTTACCTTTGGAGTGAGTGCTGCTGTTGCAGCAAAAGACCCTATACCCACCACAACATCTAGTACTCCTAAATCATCAGTGTTTGGGTAAATGCATATACTAATAGTACATAGGATTAATTGTTACAAATTTGTTTTATATGGATTATTTGGTTTTAGCGGATCATTAACAACATCTACAACTGCATCTCCAGCCTTTTCCTTTGGCAGATCTGCTGCTCCTGTATTTGGAGGTAGCATATTTGGAGGATCTAAGGCCTCAGCACCAGCTTCAGGTTTGTTTATCACATAAAATGTAACTAGACAGAGGCCTGTTCTTTGGAAAGTATTTTAGAAGGTGTACCGTCAACAGCAACTTCTTGTCCTTCATTTTCATTTTTGAAAAAAGCAGAACAGCCTACGCCATCAACCGCTGCTGCAAGCCCAGTCACTTTCTCATTTAACAAGTCATCTGGTAATTCTATTTCTGCATCACTACATATTCAGGCCTAAAATTCTTCATAATATGCCCACTTTATTTTATAGTTTCCACGCCAAGTAGCACAGCTAATACCTCCGTTTTCGGTGGTGGGGGTGCAAAATTGTTTGGCGCCTCAAAACCACCTACAACTAATGTGGATTCAGATGAAAAGAAAGAAGAAACCACAAAGGTATAAAAAAATCTTAGTATGATGAAAAAGTTATTTTTCCGATAGTTTCGTTATCAGAATTATTCAGATATTTGGGAGTGAATTTACTGGTGGTCTATCCTTCGCTAGCTTAGCAAAGTCAAAAACCACTTCCATTTTTGATGATGCAAATATTGAGAAAGCTAAAGCTGAATTCGCTACACTTTCAAAGAGCAAGGTATAGTAATACAGATATATATCTATATTAACATCAGAATATAATTTCTTTATATTTCAGCTAACGGCAACGAAAGATGAAAACACTCATGATCAAGAGAAGGGAGCAGATGAGGAGTATGAACCAGATGTAGAATTTCAGCCTGTTATACCTCTACCAGATCTTATCGATGTTGTAACGGGAGAAGAAAATGAAGAGGTAGTTGTATTGATTCATATATCTCTTAAATATCTATTATTGGATAATTTTTGCAGATTCTATTCAAATCACGCGCCAAACTTTTTCGATTTGTCAAGGATTTAAAAGAGTATAAAGAACGAGGAATCGGCGAAGTCAAGGTATTAGATTTTAGAACTTTTAACATAAGCTGGTTTCTCTTGTTTATACCGCGTTTCAGATCCTTCATAATCCTACGACCAGCAAGTATCGAGTTGTAATGAGGCGGGAACATGTCCATAAACTCTGCGCAAATTTTGCTATTTTACCATCAATTGAACTTAGTGAGAAGAAAAATATGCCCAACGTATATACATGGGCGTGTAGGGTTAGTTTTTCTATTATAATCTATGATATTTCAAATTATAACTTAAATGTTTAGGATTACGCTGAAGATAGTGAAGGATCAGATGAAGTTTTTACCATAAGATTTAAAACTCCAGAAATAGCAAAGGAATTCCATGATAAATTTATTAATGCGCAGAAGAAACAGGTTAGTGACATTCATCGTAGTTGAATATCCAAGTACTTATGTTTTGGATTACTTTAAATTATTTCACTGAGAAAGTTTTAGAAGGAAGAGTCTAACGCCTAAACACTGCTGGATAACTGATATAGTTTGATATTATGGATTTATTAGTACTGATTTTCGTTTATTGTAGAGTTAAGTATTGTATGTTTTATTTAACATCGTTAGTGGATAATTTCTGAAACATAGTCAAAAATATTAGCCTATATGTTGTTAGATTACATTTTCTATTGACTCGCATATATTCCATTAATTGTCTTTATTTGTTGATATAACTTCATGTGAAATAAATCCTTATATATGTTGGCTTTCATGAATAAAATTAGTTCTACTGCTTCTTGGGTGATTTTGGTTTTGTATCTTGGCTTTTTAGTCTATCCTATAAAGAAAATTCTATATTGTGATTTGTATCAAAATAACTTTTTGAGTAGTGGATAACTACAGATTTTGATATATTCCTTACATCTGGTGTTCCATACTTCACGGTAGAAGCATCTGGTAAATCAGCAAGGCGAAGAATTTCGAAAATAAGCACGCCTATGAGAATGAACTGAATCATGTGGAGGGGGTTTACGAAATGTGTTTCGGTAGAATCGTTTTAACGTGTATTAAGTATATATATATATATATATATATTGATAATCTATTCAATGTGCAATCAAGTATTAGGCGTTAAAATTTTCAACCTGTTGTTCATAGGAAATTCCATTAGGTTCCCAGTTTCCGTAATATGAACTTTCTGGTTAAACTGATTTCTAGTTTTGATCATAGTTCAGTTCTTATCCAAATATTCACTGATACGGAAGTGCTTGCTAGGAGTTCAGCAATGAACAAACAGTTGAACATTTTGATTTTATCTAGTTTTTACCAACATTTGTAGTAGAAATATCGATAATATTATAGTAATAATATTTAGATCAATTGTTTACTAATGCTATGGATTCGCAATTAATGCAAATGAAATCACTTTTCATTTGTTTTGTGTCTCCTCGATACATTAACCCAATTTGATGCTTTTTTGCTGTTCAGGGCTGGACTATTTAGTTTTTATCTATAATTTATAGTAAATTATCAATGGACGCTATTGACTTATTTTCCATTAGTTGTTAAATGCAGCAATAGAACAATCCGCAACACAAACACAAGCTCAAACACCATAATGAATGGTAAATTCCTGTTTTAATGTTTACCGCGTAGTTATATCCCAACCATTTTTTTTTCGTTCTACCTCTATCAGTGCAGATTTCTGAATATAGAATTTACTGTATCCATATTATATGATATAAATAACTTTTGCAGGGTGTTTTACTCGATATCTATATACAATGTATATTCCACTTTTTTTTCTTTATGCTCCTGTTATTATCACATCTCATGCTGGTCAGCAATACCACTATGATAAACGGATTTCAACATGGGTTCCTTCTAACACGGATGAAACAGTTACTCCCAATTCCATTCACAGTTCTAATTTTGACTATGGCCATGCTTCTAAAGTCAGGTGGGAAAACTTGCCTGAAAAAGTCAAAAATTTAAAGGTATGTTTCTGTAACACTTGACACAATAAAATATCTACTACGACTATTACTAATATAAATCTATTTAAACAAATTATGAAGAATTTGTGAGATACTGGTAAAATTTGCAATAATCTGTAACGCTAATTGGTTTTAACGGACAGTACCTAATAGGCCTCAATTTTTAGAATTTTTGCTTTTAAAGTCAGATGGCTAAGATAAAAAAACTTCTAAATAGTTTTTCTTTAAATATTATGTCTATGCCGTTTATTAATGAAGGTGTTAGTTAGAATGAATCTAATTTCTGCAGTGCTAACAGTAATATATCTAATATCGAGGGACATAAGAGCCATTTTAAAAGTGACTTAGATTATTTCTTTAATCCCATACACACACAATTATTTTCAGATGCCTTTTAATTCTCAAATCGAGCATATTCCAAAAACATATGATTCGCGTTTAACTTCCTTTGAGAAGGAAGATAAAAGCAGTAACAATTCAAAGAGTGACATTGGTCTCAAAGGTAAGCAAATTAGCTTTTTCTAGATAAGTGTCAGAAAGTGAATTATAAAACTCTATATTAATGGGTGTTAGATATAATATTCATGTTAAACAGTCGTAATTATTAATTCTGGTACTATCTGTGTTTTGCACTCTTTTATCCGGATAATGCAAATAATACGACACTCAACGCAACCACCTGATTATATCTCATACGAAGTTTGTAAATATTATTTTTCTGACAGCATAGTTGTTATACTCTAAAATAAATTATGATAGTGATTATCCCTTGATTTAGAATCAGATGTTCGTGATTTGTAATTTGATATCTATAGATTAACTAAATATACGTCCTGTACAAATTTGTAAATATTTACATTTTGGAACCGTCACATTTATTAATCATAAACTAAGATGTAATATCTATTGTTTTTTTGTTTACTTATTTTGTAAGTCCCTCATCACGTCTCATAGAATGCATAAGAATAAGTGGTGAAAGGACTAAAGTGTTAGAATAAACTAAGAGACAATAGGCAACTTGATTATGTGGAAACACATCGAGATAGGTGGTGTTGAGCTGCGTATTATTCGTGGGAAGCACTAGGCTCTTGTTTGAAGGTCTTTTTATCAAAATACAATGATTGTATAATGATTTGACAGTTATTTATTCAAGTAATTCCTCTTGATTCCTCTTGATTCCTCTATAAAGTTATTATCCTATAGTAAATGAGCTCATCTATTAAACAAACTTTTCCTTGATATCATATTTATATAATCTTTATTTTCACTGATAAATATATCCTAATTTTTATCTCAAATGTTAAATATATATAGTTTACAAAAATTATTTCAGTTGGACTTGGTCTTGGAATAGGAATTCCAGTTGCTGCTCTTATTCTATGTTGTGCTGGCTACCTAAAACTAAAGTGGAGTAAAAAAATGTATATTTTCTTGTTCTTTTCATTCTCTTTACTTTAAACATGTTTTTCATATATATATATTTTAAAAATTTTTAATAGATTCAATGTTTTGTAATAAAGTAATTAATATTTATTTTCCTTTGCAGACAGTCTTGCCCTAATTATATGGTAAATAATCCTGTTTCGATGCATAAAGAGAAAGTTCTAAATACCTATTCAAAGCATGATAGCAATTCTGTTAAATCCTGGTAAGTACAGAGTAACTTATGAAATACTTAAAAATACATATAGTATTTTTTAGTTATGATCCTTGGGAACTGGAGCGAGCTAATCTAATAGTTGATTATGGAGAGAAATTAGGCAGTGGTGCTTTTTGCAATGTTTTTAAAGGTGAGATAAGTAGTTGAAGTAAATATCTAAACCATACTATTCTTGTTCTTAAGGAATTTAGTTAGGTTCTACTTCTAAGCAGTTTAAAATGTTTATTATTATTATTCTTTGGAAATATTCCTAAGCGAATTATATAGGTACACTTGTTGGTGTTGCACCAGTTTCAAGAGTCTATCCGGGAGTGAGAACAACAATCCTCCGAGATTGTGAAGTAGCTGTGAAAATGCTTCCTTCGTTTGCCGATGATATAGCGAGGTCTGACTTTATGCAGGTATTAAAGTAGTCATAATGTTATATACAGTGGGATCGCGTCATCGGGGCAACAGCAAATGGTAGCGCTCATTGAATTTAAGTGCATTTGATAACCGCTGTGCTCACAAAGTTGGCAATATACTTCATTTTGTTAAATCTTTATTGGTGTCATGAAAAATTTTGTAACAGATTGCGAAAAAAGTGGATTAATGTCGAGAACATAATTTAAGAGAAAAACATTGATGAGAGGTGCCTCAGCAGAAGAAAGCGGAAATAAGCCACAACTAACTTTGAAATGAAATTAAACCAGAACTGGTGGAGGATACAAATACATTTAATAGTACTGGATCGTGAGTTCGTTTTATTTTCTGGTATCCAAAAGGAAAGGTGTCCTATGTAAAAACATAAACCATGACTTCCACTCAGAACAACGTGATAGAAACTTATTTCGAGAAAAATGTTAAATTTATATGCTCTAGATCAGAAATTTGACACCGATTCCAAATTTATGCTTGAAATTGCAAAATTTGCACTTTGAACGAATTTACGGGCCTGACACCGGTTACGTGTTATCTTTTGCACTCAGATACATCGAGTGCCATTCATTTGCTGTTGCCGCGACGACGTCTCCCCCTGTATACCATATTATACTGTGACCAAGTGTTTACATTTAGTTAAAATTGAAATTACCTAAATATTTATAACTGTAATAGTGTTCCAGTATATAGAATTGACTTTAGTTTTAAAAATGCATTTTTCAGGAGATAAACTTCATGAAATCCTTGGCGTATCATCCTCATTTGATATCAATGTTGGGTTTTGTTGCTGATATGAAAAGTCCTTTGTTATTAGTAGAATATTGTGATAAGGGAGATCTACTGCATTTTGTTAGGGAGAAGAAGCAAGAAATTAGTGAGGTATAACATTTGTGAGATTATTTTACTATAGACATGAAATTTTTTTAGATATTAATTAATTGAGACTTTTGTCTGTTACCACTAACTAAAATTTGTTTGGATGATTAAAGCAATAATAATGATAGCGGAATTTTTATAGTTTTGTTTCCAGGGTCCTTTATATGTGGATGGCATAAAAATTAAAGACTTACTCTCATTTTCATGGCAGATCAGTAACGGCCTTGTAAGCTAATTACTCATGAAACATTTAGAGAACAAAACACTTTGAGTTTCTTAATGTCTTTGTCTATTTATTTCCTAATTATTTCAGGAATACTTAAATAGTGTTGGATGTATACATCGAGATATAGCGGCAAGAAATGTCCTAATCGACAAAACGAATACTTGCAAGGTGAATTTTGTCAGGGTAGATGTATTTCATGAAAATGTAAAGAAAATGAAAAGAATGGAAAAAGTGAGTCTAAAGATAAATCGTCAACAGATCGGAGATTTTGGATTGTGTCGATTGACTGATTCTCTATTATACACCGCTCGTGGCGGCAGATTGCCATTAAAATGGATGGCTCCGGAATCTCTTTCAACTTATGAGTATTCGTTCAAGAGTGATGTGTGAGTTTCTATTTTATTTTCACTATTTTTCTTTTCAAAAATTAGTGCTCATGGAGTATAGTCTAGATATTAACTGTAGTATCTTGATTTTACCTGTTACTTTTGGGAAAAATTATTTTAAATTATCCAACATTAAAAAAATAATAAACATCGCGTACGTTTAAAAATAATGTATTGTGGATATTCCATTACTGAGACAACTATATTGATCCAATTTTAATCTACTGTAGACATTTTACTTTTAGCTGGTCCTATGGTATTGTCTTGTGGGAAGTATTCTCTTTAGGAGAGGTTCCTTTTAATGGTATTGAAACCATCGATCTTCTTCAGTACCTTGAACAAGGAAATCGACTAGTCCAACCTAATATATGCCCAGATGAGATGTGAGTATGGACAAATATTTTATAAATCATTCTGAAATATCTAAGTGTTAAACTTCTTGCTATTATCTAAATCAAAAGGGATAGAGTAGTAGAAGTTACTGGGTATTTATGAACATAATAAATAATGCTCATCTAAGTTCGGTAGTGATTTTTTTAGGCTATCCCATAGTTTTAAATGAAGTAATCCAAATAGTTCCAGTTTCGCAGTAATATCAGCATGTTGGGAGTTTATGCCTCAGAATAGGCCTTCGTTCAATAGTATTTGCCTGCAATTCGCAAAATTTCTAGAGATGGCTACAGAAAGCTATGGATACCTAATTCCTATGAATCAAGAAAATAAGATGCAATCAGTTAATGTCTAGTTCTAAACAATTGTTCCTAACATTTCCGAACTATCTTAGGATTACATCTCAATGCTTTCAAGGTTTTAAAGACGCACTTTTTGAGGCATATTCACTAGATTAATTTCCGTTAAATGTTATTTTAGGTCTGTGAAAAAAGCATTCCACTGTTGTTATGCCATACATATGTGTAACAATTTTACCTATATCACGGTTGTCTTCATTGTATACTCAAAACATGGAATTTATCTTCATTGTATTGTTTTAGAAATGAGTGTTAGACTTCCAATTTAGTATCATACCTCTATTTTATTGCCCTTTATTTGTGTTCTTTAATATCAAACACAACACTCTTGGTATTTTAATAAATACTAGCACTTTTACTCTAGAAAAACATAATTAAGGAAACATTTTTTCCTTGAAAAATATAAAAGTTAAAAATATCAGTTTAGAAATTTTATGATTATTCCAAATCTTTCTATCTTTGTAAAATTCTTACTCAGAGGGGAAATATAGACGACTCAGCAATCGATTACCATTTTTAGCACTGTATGCTCACGTAATACCTCAATAAGATGTATGTTTTTAAAATCAGCATTGACTTTAAGATCTTCTACATACCAACTTTACCTATTTTTTAAGGGAAATATTTCCAAGATGGTTTTTCAGTTTGTTTAAGGTAAAAATCATTATGTTTTATTCAACAATATCTTTTCTTTTTCTGGTCGTAGAGAACAAACAGCCTTCATAAATCCAACAGATATAACTATTTTCTTTCAAGTTCATATTTTTGATCTCATAGTTTATTTTTGCCGTCTCTGCATTTTTATCATCAATAGATCAGTTCAATTTATAATAAACTAAATATTGTAATTTTTTAAATAACAGAGATCGTGTTGTAGGAAAAACAGGTGGTGCTTATTATCCAGTATTCACCTTAAAGTTTTGTAAGCAGCCTATATCCTTTAAGTACTGTCAAGCAATCGAGGCACGCATAAAATCTATGGTACTGTTCCTATCTTTTGCAAGTACCGTCCTTATAGGCACTGTAGGGCCTATTTTGCCTATTTTGATTTAAGTGCGTATGTCGTATTTGGGTAGAAATAGACAGAATAGTGTGGGTTGCTGATACTTCAGATCAGGAGATACTTAGTCGAATGAGTTAGGAAAAGGAGCTTTGTACGTAGAGAAGGATATGAGATATTGAATCAGAACGAATAACGATAGATCGCAATTGTGACGGAACAATTGAATAAGAGATGTTTATTTTAGATAGATAGCAAATAATGAATAAGCAAGCAATGTTATGGAATAAGATTAGGCTAAGGTGTAGGAATGTGACCAGGTTGGGTCGAAAACACAGAGCCCCCTCTCTATTCTTAAACTTCTTATATACGACCCGAGAGCCATTAATTATGCAGTTCTACCAGTTGGCCTTTAGTGATTAGGCTACACAGAGGAAGTTAAACAACAATTCGTAGCGAATAGTTGTAAACACTATTTAAAGAAAGTTCTATGGTCTATGCTTTGCATGACAGCGTATACCTTTTTTAAAGTGAATATTTCTGAGAACAATCGACACTACTTGTTTCCGAATCAAATAGTATTGAGAAACCTTCGTCTTTTATTTTTTTCATAAATTTTTACAAGTGCGTCACAAGGAATGTTTCATATTTAGGCTATAATTTTTCCGAAGCAGTCCCACATCTAAATTGAAAAACTACCAAATTGTGAAGCAAATGCGTTAGTCTACAAGTTTAAGTGAAAGAGTGCTTCTGAAAGTTAATAGTTCCCCTCAAATACTCCCGCGAAAATTCATGTGCACCATTGTCAGCAAACTTCATCGTATCATAACTTGCTTCAAACACTACGACTGACAATAGAGTTATCATCATTGTATTCAGTGTGAAATACCCTATCGATTGGTGGAGACTATGTGGCTTACATAATCAATAGTTATTTAACTGTAATTACTGTAATGGTCCACTCGTCCTTTGTAATCGCGTCTTTCAGCCGATAGCTTGCTTTGAAGTTGCCGCGCATGCCTTGAGGGCGTATAAGCCAAGCCTATGTGACCGAGACTAAGCACCTTCCAAGCTAGAACCTTATGGGAAAACTGGTCAGAAAGTGTTTACAACAAACCTAATTCTTTTTTACGGTTCTTAATTTTCTCATCTCTGTTTCTGCTGTTATTAGAACACCCACTCTACACAAGAACAGTATTTTCAACAGTTTATTGACGGAATTCTTTTACAAATAATAACATAATTGCTTTTGTTCTTTTTTTACGCGTAGGTGGGACTCTGGAGGGAGTATATTTCAGCTGTTAGCTTATCGATTCATCGTCATCGATGCGTTGAGACCTCACTGTTTTCCTCATTCTGGCGCACTTATTGAGTGATTCCTTGCAGAGCGACGACACTTCTCCACATGAGTGCTCAGGAATACCAAAATGACGAAATGTGCACTAAATCGCATGACTTAAAATGCAAGTACCTACTTTCAGCATAATAATGTAATTTTCACACCTCTTGGATAAATGTGACTTTATCTGCCGTAATCTTAGGATCATCTACGTTCAATTCAATTTCACATGCATCATTAGCGTACAGTTCCTTTTCCACGATAAACGCAAATTTCCTAGGATTGCTTCTTATTTTTCTCATGTTTTCAACCCGTGTTGCCGGCATTAAAGTATACTGAATATCATCTACATGTAATTTATTCGAACTAAAAAGCTGATGTGAAGAAATAAACCTAAATATCCCAATTTAATGAACCACTAATTGGCTTGGAAATACGGCGTTGAAGATCTTGAATGGTTTCGGTTGTCGTATCACAAGACTTCTGGACACCATTTAGCTGATTGCATATCAAGGCTTCGACAGGAACACTTCTTGTACATCTGATTTCAAGGGTTCTTTAGCGTAGCACAATCTCTTCTAGGTTACGGTATTCCTTAGCAATATGAATACTAAGGAACTTTAATAAGTGTCTCGATTTCGAATATTTCAAGGCGCAGATGTTAAGATCCTGCGTATCGTCGGTGCTGGTGCCTCCGAAACAGAAAAATCGATTAATTAACTTTCCGGTTGTTTTGACAAGAGGAATATTAGAATCGCAATCAGCTTCGGATCCAATGAACAGAATTTTAGCATCGCATGGTTTCTTATCCTTCCAGATAACAGTAACATGACTTCGAACATTAAATAATCCATCAATTATAGATGAATTTTGGAGGACCTCTGAATCTTGGGTTTCAGGAAAAAAGACAATACAGTAGTTTGTCATTTATTGTGTGAATTATGGCCAGATTATAGCCCCGCCCTTTTTCTGAAGAAAGGCGAGGGGTATGAAAGGACGAATTAAGGGCACTTCAGTATACCATAATGATTTCTGATCACCTCGATATTATCCTTCCACTTTTAGGATTTTGTAAACCTGTCCGAGATATACATCGTAGTATATTACTGCCGGACTACTATATCGTATTATTCTGTGTTACTGTACATAAGTAAAATCTCAAATGGACTCTGTACGTCACCACACAAGTTTGCTCCTCGGTAAATTCAAATATGGAATGTTTTCACGAATTTGTTCGACAATATCTGCTGAGTGTAAAAGAAAGAGTCCTACATCGCCAAGTACAGCATCAAAATGAATAAAAAGAAACTATAGAATGCAAATAAGTAGTAGTTACATACGTAAACTCCAAAAGCGGATTGGATTCTTTAAAGCCAATGTCAAATACTGTCATTTCATACGAAAGGAGAATATGGAAAAACATGTAATAATGTGCAAGACAATTTTAGAAGCTAAGAGCAATTCATGGATGTGATTTTTCAAGATGAATGCACATTTCGAATTGATTCTAATTCGAGATCGTGTTTCATTCAAAAAGCTAGCTACTCCGATAGGTTGAGGCCCGTGCAAAACATCCTGCTAAAATTCATGTTTGGGGAGGAATTTCAGTGCGGAGTGCGACAACTCTAGTGATATTCCCTGGAAAATCCCGTCTGGATAGTGAGAAATATTGTCAAATAGTACGCGAGGTTTATCTACCCTTCAACAATTTAGCGTACAACGGATTTGCAAGCCTCGTCCAGGATAATGCACCATCTCATCAAAGCGCCTATACAAAACGGATTTTTGAGGGAAACAGCATAGCATGTCTTCCGTGGCCCGCCAAATCTCAAGATCTGAACCCTGTGGAGCTCGTATGGGACAGCATGAAGAACCACATAACGAGATATATAAATTATCTTCTACTATTTGTACACAATTATTCTTTTTAGAAATATTGTCAAGCCGATCAATTTGGATGAACTGATAGAAGGTGTATCATGTTATTGGAACGAAGTCATGAAACCTTACAAATGTTCCGCCTACATAAATACGATTAATATACGAATAACGGATGTAATTGCCCAAGTTGGAAAAAACATTAGAGAATAAATGTAGTACAATATTGGGTCCTACACAAGATAAATTAAACGTAAACTTATTGTTTATTTGTAAAAGAATTCCGTCAATAAACTGTTGAAAATACTGTTCTTGTGTAGAGTGGGTGTTCTAATAACAGCAGAAACAGAGATGAGAAAATTAAGAACCGTAAAAAAGAATTAGGTTTGTTGTAAACACTTTCTGACCAGTTTTCCCATAAGGTTCTAGCTTGGAAGGTGCTTAGTCTCGGTCACATAGGCTTGGCTTATACGCCCTCAAGGCATGCGCGGCAACTTCAAAGCAAGCTATCGGCTGAAAGACGCGATTACAAAGGACGAGTGGACCATTACAGTAATTACAGTTAAATAACTATTGATTATGTAAGCCACATAGTCTCCACCAATCGATAGGGTATTTCACACTGAATACAATGATGATAACTCTATTGTCAGTCGTAGTGTTTGAAGCAAGTTATGATACGATGAAGTTTGCTGACAATGGTGCACATGAATTTTCGCGGGAGTATTTGAGGGGAACTATTAACTTTCAGAAGCACTCTTTCACTTAAACTTGTAGACTAACGCATTTGCTTCACAATTTGGTAGTTTTTCAATTTAGATGTGGGACTGCTTCGGAAAAATTATAGCCTAAATATGAAACATTCCTTGTGACGCACTTGTAAAAATTTATGAAAAAAATAAAAGACGAAGGTTTCTCAATACTATTTGATTCGGAAACAAGTAGTGTCGATTGTTCTCAGAAATATTCACTTTAAAAAAGGTATACGCTGTCATGCAAAGCATAGACCATAGAACTTTCTTTAAATAGTGTTTACAACTATTCGCTACGAATTGTTGTTTAACTTCCTCTGTGTAGCCTAATCACTAAAGGCCAACTGGTAGAACTGCATAATTAATGGCTCTCGGGTCGTATATAAGAAGTTTAAGAATAGAGAGGGGGCTCTGTGTTTTCGACCCGACCTGGTCACATTCCTACACCTTAGCCTAATCTTATTCCATAACATTGCTTGCTTATTCATTATTTGCTATCTATCTAAAATAAACATCTCTTATTCAATTGTTCTGGCACAATTGCGATCTATCGTTATTCGTTCTGATTCAATATCTCATATCCTTCTCTACGTACAAAGCTCCTTTTCCTAACTCATTCGACTAAGTATCTCCTGATCTGAAGTATCAGCAACCCACACTATTCTGTCTATTTCTACCCAAATACGACATACGCACTTAAATCAAAATAGGCAAAATAGGCCCTACAGTGCCTATAAGGACGGTACTTGCAAAAGATAGGAACAGTATTAATAGAGTTGGCATTCAAGTAGTTCAATTCAAATTTTCAAATTTCAAATAGTGTCAAGTTTAGGAATTTTCAGATTTTCAATTTGAATTTGAATTTGAATGTCAACCATAATATATAGTCAAGGCTATCGAATAATAGTGATATAAGTGGAAAAAGAAACTACTAAAACAAAACTGTAATTACATTACTTTGTTTACTCCGAGGAATACGTCACACCCTTAAGTAGGGGTAGGAATACAGATCAAATGAATCTTCCCGATTCCTTTTTTCCGTATATGCTGTCCTCACAAACAGTTAGAGGCTCGAAAACAAAAATGCATCAAAAGGTTCAGAAAGTGCAAAAGGTTGAACTCCCAAAAGTTCGTGGTGGGGGAAAAGCGGCAACATTTACACCCAAAAGCTATATAGTTACTGTATGCTTTTTATCACAGATTAAAAAAACTGTATGTTATTGAAAACACGAAAAAGACAAAGAACAAAAACCATTTCAATAACTCCTACAGTTTGAAGCAGTATATATGTTCCATCACAATTATTTCATTTGGAAACAAGGGGATTGAAGATCCACCGGTCATACACCTTCTATTACTCGGTTCCCAACTCTTAAAATTTCAAATTCAGTTTGAATTTCGAATCTTAAAATTTGAAACCTACGAATTCCCAAAATTCAATGTTTTGAATTTTAGGAATTTCCAAATTTTCCAATTTTCAATTTCAATTCGAATTTGAATGCCAACCCTAAGCACTATACTTAATATCGTTCCATATGATAATATTGTGTTGTGTTAATATAGATGTTTAGGTTTATAGAAGAATAAGTGAATGGAATACTAGGTTTGTTCGGGTTGCATAAATACAGTAAGGACAATACTGTCATAGGACTCCTGTCTATCCGAGAGGCTACAGAATAGGAGATACACAGGGACTAGAGCAAGGACGGGTTGGGTATCAGAGTGGAGATATTCCGTCCGGCCTAGATGTTACATGTCGGGCCCCTCTAAGGGGTTAGAACCACCGACCAGTTGGCACCGGTCGCGTAGCTAACTCCCAACCGCCTACGCGGAATGCGCGTATATAGTATGTGATAATGAAACAGTATACTGAAGTCATAGATTAGTAAGTGAGTAATATAACGTATTGTAATGTAATTTTTAAAATAAACATTTTATTGAAATAGCCTATATTATATTACATTCTTCTTTACAACTATAAGTATATACTGACTATATAATTCAAAAGATTCACTTCATTTTAGACCTCGATCTTTTTTTATCAAACAAAGAATATCATGATTTATGAAGAGTAAGACGAGCGAATCACTACAATAATAGAACTCAATGGAATTAATGAGTGAAAATCGTTGTAATTTCCCCAACTTTATTATTTGTTACTACCAGGCTTTTAATTTTCCACCTAAATATTCATACATAACGTGCTACTAGGAACTTAACTTAAAAGCTGAAATAACATTAAAACGTTTCGCAAAGTAATACTTGCACATCTGTTACACACCTAAGAAAAAAGATGTAGCACAGTCACTAAAATAGAAGTTGAACGAATTGCATACAGTGCTTATGCAGAATGTTTCCGCAAATCTTGATTTTGCATGTTAGTTTCTGAGAGTGATTATTGTTCGCTTATGACACATTGTTAAATGGGTAGAACTCTTATCACTGTGTAAATATATCACTTCATCAGTGCATAATGCTGTTGTGGACTGTCCTATTGCCTATTTCTGTGACTCCGAGCTTTATCGATGAAGAATACTGGGAATACAGCGAGAGCGTTGGTTACCACTAATGTTTTATTTGTCTCCGAGAAAATATCGTGTAAACACTTCAAGTTTTTTGTTTTTAGTTTAGCTTGTTCTCATTTGCATCAAATCGTAATAGTCTAAATGTTTAAGAAATGACGAATTAATTAATATTGATGCAGAGAGCACGACGCGCATTAAATATGGCAGCGGCAGCGTACTCTGATGAGCCTGTATTCTGTGTAGAAAAGACCTACCCCAACAAATACTATCATATTGTGGTTAAAGAGGTAAGTGAAAATATGCATAATTGTTCTGACTGGTAATCCATACCTATGGTTATGTAGTGAAGGCTCACCTTTTCTAATAAAAGAACTAAGATGACATGTCTAGTAAAATAAGAACATTAATTGGTGTCAAAGTATTGTAAGAGATGATAGCATATGAGTTGGAGATAACAGAGACAGCACTTTTAATATAGCAGTTTTCTTAAAGTTATAGATGGTAACAGAATTGGATAATTTTTAAGGAATCCAATCACTAAAATTTTTAATTCAAGCATACTTCCTTACTATCATAATTACAGGAGCTATTATGTGATACAATGAATAATCTATGCTCTGTATTTGTAGCGATTTCTTCCATTGATGAGCAAATTATTGTGTCATTTAGAGGAACTACGTCAGGTATGTTTATTTAAATAAACGTTTAACAATAAGTTTGTGTTTCATCATAACTTATTAGTAAACCTTCCTTCTGTTTTTAATACTCCTTACCTTTATGATAGTTCCAATATTAATAAGTAATTCAATGCATGTTATGTTTATGGGAAGCTTTTAAAAGTTTATTTAAAAATATAATACTCTACCACAATTTTGCAATACTGTGCATAATTTAAACCATATATTCCAATAACTGTGATCAGTTTTTGATCTAAAGACATCTACATCCATAAAAATACCATTCACCACCAAAGCTAGGAGTTATACATTTTACAAGTTTCATTGAAGCTAGAAGAAAAACGTTCTTCAAAAAACATGATTTCTTAAAATCGTGTAGACTTAAACTCATTTTGATGGAAAACACATCAGTGGGAATTGGCACCAACCAGGTGGTTTATGAAAAGCCGCGAGCTATGATTGGTATAAATCAAATAGACATTACTTTGGGAAGGGAAAGAGGAACCAATAAGAAATATAATTCTATATTTGGAAAAAACAAAGAAAGAAGCACTGAATAATCGGGAGATAAAGTGGTGAAAATAGCTCATTAAACTAAGAGACAGCATACATTTTCAATTTGGTAGCGTCATTCAAAATATTAGGTGGTTGCAGAAGTTTTAGTCATTTATTTCAGCGCTTTAGTACAACTATTTAAAACTTAAATAAATTTTCGTTCTTTTGCATATTTGTAATATTGGGTTTGTAGTTTGTGAAAAGCCATAAGTCAAGATTTAACGGTAAACTTAACCTCACAAAATAATTCGAATAAGATGAGCCACCAAAAACTGCATATTCGACACTGAAATCTATACGAGTTCCAACAAGGGAAGAATGCTGTTGAAGCATGCAAATCAATATTCTCTATACTCGGTGAGAGTGTTTTGTCCCACAGTACTTGCAGATATCGGTTCCGACGTTTTAAAGCTGGTGAATTTGATGTCAATGACCGACAACATTCTGGGACGCCACGAACGCCGAAGACTGATGCTTTGAAATCATTATTAGATGCAAATCCATCGCAGACCCAAGAAGAACTCGCGGAACAGTTGGGAGTTGATAAAGCAACAGTTTCCAGACGGTTGCATGAGATGGGGAAAATTCGCAAGCTCGGAAAGTGGGTACCATATGAACTCTCCGAAAACAGCATTACCCGCCGGCTCAACTCATGCATCTCGTTGCTTGCCAGGCAACGCAAGGAGAATTTTTTATGGGAAATTGTTACTGGTGAGGAAAATGGCTTGTGTACGACAATCCTAAATACACACATTCATAGGTAGACCCCGGACAGCCAACAACATCCACGGCAAAGCCAAACTTCCTTCTGTGCATCTGGTGGGACACGAAGCGTGTGCTGTTTTGTGAACTCCTTCAACCAAGTGAGACGGTCGTCAACTGATTGATTTGCTGGATGTAGTGGAACAGAAAAGACCATTTTCTAGACAAGGAAGTGGGAAGGTCATTTTGCTGCATGACAACTCTAGGCCTCATGTTGCTCTTAGTACTCAGCAAACTATTTTGAACTTAGGCTGGGAAGTTCTTCCGCACGCGGCGTATTCACCGGACTTGACGCCTTCGGATTACCATTTATTCCGGTCGATGCAGAACTGTCTAGTGGCACAGCACTTTCGAGATGTGGCTGAGGTGCAGAAATGAATCGACAGTTCCAATGCTTCCAAGCCGACGTCGTTTATTCACGAAGGAATCCGAAAGTTACTTGAGAGATGGCAGAAGGTCATAGAAAGCGAGAGAAAATATTTTGATGATTTAACTGTTTTTTGTATATTATGGAAATAAAATTGAAATTTTGAAAAAAATGACTAAAACTTCTGCAACCACTTAATACAATATACTGTATTCATTGACTTTATCAAGATGTACTAACAATAAACACAAGATATCTGATCTTGTAGTAAATGAGCTACATCTTTCGATTATATTTTAAAATATTATCTTTGAACCAAGATATTAACCTGAAGCTAAAACTATAAGAGAATAGGGCCTTTCAATACTTATTTCTATCCAGAAGTTAAAAACAGGATTACAGGATATTGCATGCAGTTTTTTAAACTGCTATTCAAACAGAGTCTTTGTCGCTGTTTCTCTATGTACATTAGGAAAATTCATTCTCTGATCAGGAAGTATGTGGAATAACTTGAAAAATGTGAGAAACAGAGCAGGAGATTTCTTAAGTGGTAAGAACAAATGACAATACCTCATTAAAAACACGATATTTTCTCAGAGACAAATAAAACATTAGTGGTAACCAACGCTCTCGCTGTATTCCCAGTATTCTTCATCGATAAAGCTCGGAGTCACAGAAATAGGCAATAGGACAGTCCACAACAGCATTATGCACTGATGAAGTGATATATTTACACAGTGATAAGAGTTCTACCCATTTAACAATGTGATTTTCTAAGAAGCCCTATGTGTAACATATATGTAACAGTAGGATTGAACCAATATTTTTTTAAACAAGATTTTTTAGGAAACTAGATAATTCGCTAAACAAATAAGTGAGAAAGTATTCCTATAAAACTAATAATATATAAAGTAAACAGAGAATGCATAAGCAATAGTGATGGTTAACAACCAACCATGTATTTAATAATTACAAAATACGGAAAGCTTTTTAAAGAATTAATCTAGGAAAGCAGTTAAAGAGAGAGTTCTTTGATTCTCTAAAGCCTAGCATTGATGTATATGGATATGGACTGGTTGATTTCTATTTTTATCACGCTATTATTTCAATGTGGTGAGTAAATTATACTAAAATAAGTTTCAAGTGAAAATACTTTAGTCATTTTAAGCTTTTGTTTGTGAAAAAGTTCTTGTTATTGTAATCAACGAGAAATTAATGATGACTAATGCTATAAAAATATCCACGATAAGTAGTATGCAATGTTAAAGTTCATGTTTTTGCTGTATGAAAATTAGTTGCTGAACATCTCGTTCTTTTTCCTTTCATTTTCAGTACTATCTTTAACTAATTAAGGAATGATAACCGTATAATAAGACATAGTTTAGGCCTACAATAGAACCAGTTCTGAAACAGTGGTCGTCTGAAGAATTTGATGTATTATTTACTGGACATTCTTTGGGAGGCGCATTGGCAACTTTGGCATCAATGATGACTTACGCGTTAAAGATACGACCACCTGAGCGTGTACATTACGATTATTTTCCTATTAAGGAAAACTTATGTTATAAGGGAACTAATTTCTAGATTCATTTATACACATTCGGAGAACCTCGCGTTGGGAATCAAATTTTTTCTGCAAATGTCGATAGAGTTATCACTGATTCTTGGCGAATAGTTCATGCTGCTGATCTCATCCCGCATTTACCACCATGCAGGTTGGTTGGAATATTTTTTGTTCTCATATTCTATTGTTTTATCTTATTATTATTATTATTATTATTTTTTATTATTATCATTATTTTTTTATTAATTAATATTTTTTGTTATTAATATTTATTTGAATATGTCACTTTTTCACTATTCATGTGAATGTATTTGTCTTTTATTTATCTTTCGGCTTTGTTCATAAACTAATATGTGATTATGCTTACCATCGTGATAATCACTTGAATCGATTATGGTATTCCACTTAAATCGTTTAGGGATAGTGAACATGACCATAATGGTTGTTCGCGCAGAGACCTTAGGAGATCCTACCATCATGCGACAGAAGTTAGTTAATATTTTATAATTCATTTGTTTCATAAGTCATCAAACTTTATTTTATATCGTTCATAAGTCTTTCACTTATAGGACGCAATAAATATCAATTTAGTATTTTTATCTAAAAAAATTTTTGAAGTGTGAAATATCCCAAATGGGGGTAAGAAATTCTTACTAGTTTTCCATCCACAAGTTAGTAATTATAGGTAGCATTTATGTATCACTTTTCATCGTTGCTTAAAAAGTTCTTCAAACACCGGTGTTTTGATGCATACAAAAGCAAATTTCCCTGCCAAAAATTCCTGGAATAACTTTTTGCAAAATTTCTAGTGTTACTATTAATTTTTCTCAGTCTTCATTCGTAATCGTGGTACATTTCAGTTTTAAAGAAAAGTATATTAGTTATACAAATAAAATAAAATAAGTTTACATTAATAGGAAATACCATGTTCATTTGAAATATTTGCATATTAGGAAATTATTTGATTAATTAGTTTAATTTGTTGTCTCTAACTTAAAAGTATATTATAGGTGTGGTATCCCAACGGCATGAAACCTGGTTCCAACTACAAGGTAGAAATATGTTATTGATTTTTTTTGCAATTCCTATACTTTTAATGTATTCTTATTTTGTTAAACATCACCAATTTTTGAGGAAAACAGCAGATTCATATTTATTACTCATAAATACAGTGCGTTTATTTTAAAAAATATATTACAAATTTGCGAATTTTTCTGATGCTAAATTATTCAGAATGTCTAAATATTTGTATACCTAAAACATCTTTCCTTTCTAGATGTAAATTCACCGCATTTTTGGTAGATTTAAATAAACCTGGATAGGAAAGCTTTGCATATTATCAGTTTTTCATTGGAATTTCATTTTCTATGTTATTCGAAAATATTATTTCCTTCACTGGTTTTATTTTATTTGGAAGAAAATAATCTATTTTTCTATAAAAGAATATCTCCAACATGGGCAACCCTAACGTATAGGGATTTCTTGTCAACGATGGAATTGAGCCGCTTTAACAACAACCATAATTTTACTAGCAAAACTTCAAAACTAACTAATACCAATCAACCCAAGATTTGCACCACTTCTAGTCAACACGCTTATATACTTCCTATCAAAGTGATGGAGCTTTGGAGAAACTTCTACTCTATGGTTTGTCTAACGGGAATATAGTGTTTAGCAAGTGCAAACATAGGCTGAGTAACGGCTCGAAACAGTAACAGGAGGTCAATTATTGAATCTTGAATATTAAATATTAATTAAACATGAAGACACGTTACTAAGTGAAAATTACCATGATAACTTAGCGTACAGAAAGATATTTAAGAATTTAACTTCCGCCAATCGGGACAACAGTAGTTTGTTGTTTTCAAGTATATCTTTGGCTAAACACTAGTCTTAAAACTGCTATGAAAAACGTAAGATTTCATTACGTACCAAAACGGAATAAATCAGGATATGGTTATTGATCTGAGAAATATTAAAGTGGACGTACTTGTTTGGTAGCTGTTTAATGGGAATTTACCACTACATACGTCAAATTCTCTGTAGAACTATGAAGATATATCCGACTTAGAATATGTTAAAATATTATTTTATTTGCACTCTTAATAAAGTTTTTACTTATATTTGTAATGTGGAATGATCTTTATTGTGACAATAATAGGTCCAAAATATAGCAATAAATAAGTTTAAGTAAACTGCAGTGAAATTGTTGCAATTTTAGATAAATATAGTGATCGAAATCATACAATTATTGAATAAAACGAAAATTTAATTAAATCCGGATATAGTTGTCAAAAACACTGATGATAAGTCAGGGTAAAGCTATAGGAAACAACTTAATTACTCATTATATTGTTCAAATAATTCTTAATATTTGCATGCTTACTTCTTTTATTATCATATGTAATTCTCTATCGATAAGAGTTGTAATAGCTTTTCAGTGACTTTGATAATGATTTTTAAAACAATCATGAAATGTTACACGGATATCCGGATATCCGGTTATTTCGAATTTGTCGATTTTGCGGATATCCTGCAATAGTTAATTCACGGATATCCGTATATTTGTAGTTCAATAACGATAGGAGAAAAAGGTGCTCTGCCATTTACCATTCTAAGAATTTTACTTTATACAGGAATTTTTTTGGTCAATTTTCTGGAATATTTTCAGTAGTAATTATTAGGTTTGTAGTAGACTCCTAATAATAAAAACTACAAACTTAACGATTGAATAGAATGAGGAAATAAGATATGGTATAAATGCTGAAGGTGATCATAAGTGATATCGTTTAGGGTCTGTAATAGAAAACCTTTGTTTTACATTCTAGATATACATTGTTATCGATGCCCGTGAAATTTTAGACTAATGACTGCAAGCCATGAAAAACATCATTAACCCACTCTAACGAAGATGGAAATTATTCCGATCTTTATTTGATATAATCGTTCAAACATTGCGGACATTATATGATGAAGATGAATTCATATTTAGAAACAACTAATCTAATGTTTTGCTGGAAAAAATATATCTTGAAAAACACCATTCAACTATCAGAATCTTTTTAAAGAATTAGTAAAGGAAAACATATAAGCATTAAAAAAAACCTTTAGTGATGACATGGAAATTGCGTAATGTATACCAATTCCCTTCTGGAATCGGCGTACAGTTAATTAGATACCAATTGTATAATTATAAGATAATTAAAGTTAAAAGTGAATTTGACTGAATACCTATTTAAAATTAAAATGAATGCTCAAATGATTTGTTTTATAAGAATATTTAAATCTTCTTGCCATGTATCTACCAAATTTTACAGGCAAATCCCAATACCATCTCTAACTAATAAATCATGAGCTTATTCTAAAGGTTAATAAAGCAGTCTGATAAGATAATTGTAAACTAAAGTTGATGTAAGAAAAGTGGCCAGAATCCTGAAGGTCTTCAGAGGTTCATTCAATAAGCACTTTTATTATATGCAACTAAAAAAATGCTAAATTTCTTTAACGAAGAAAGAATGAACTTCGGTGAGATTGATATCGAAATTAGAATAATTGATCATGGATGATAATTTATTTCTATAGTACATGTACCAAATTTGAAAGTACAAGAATTTTAACTTGTGTTCTGTATCATAAGCAGACTTCTTCCAAAAGTAGGAAAGAAAGTGGTTATTGATTGATAACTACAATTTAGGGTTGACTTAAGTTAGAAACGTTGAAGGCATGAACTACTAAAAAAATGTTGAAGCGAGGTTAAATAGTCGTTGAGTGCTTTTACTGCAGAACCCTATCTAATCCCCACCCGACTTTGGAGATCATTTCCCACATATGGAAAGAACCACCTTAGAAGATCCAGAATAACCACTATTGTTCACTTCTTCAAATCGCGTATCTTTCCTGATACACAAATCCTAGGTTTAGCGTAATTGAATTTTGGATAAAATGACGGGGAAAGTGGCTTCGAGATCAGAGCTGGCGCAAACGGAGTACTGCCGAAGATGGAGATAACCTATCTGACCCATAGATAATATGATTAATGAAATAATACTTTGAATGTGATTGAGAATATCTTTCAATGAAATATTCTGCTAGTTTACTACTTCTCTGAAGCTGTTTATACTTTAGAGAAAATTCAGAATGTTTGATATATAAACGTAAATATGAATTTGTTCATGAAACAATAGTAGTCTAAGTAATAAGCTATAGAAATAAACCTGCTAAACGCTCAAATGATATGATATTTCCATTAAATTTAGGTATTAAGTAATTGGCCTATTATTTAATTACATCTGTAATTTAAAAATTAATAATTTTTACTTATGTAAAATTTTTCAAAATAAATTGGTATTAATCTAGTAAATTACCATAAACTGCTTTTTCAATATTTAAACTTCTCGCGATAATTTTTTATAAAGTTAACCTAATATTCTTTGGGCATTCAATATTAAATCTTCAAATCTTTACTTATAGAATTACGATGAAATTAAGTGGAATTCTATTTTAGATTTGCACTAAGGATGATGAAGATCCGAACTGCTCAAACGGTTTAGGGAAATATCATACTTATGATCATTACTACTACTTCGAACATATGGTGTCAGAATACGGTATGAATGGATGTGTGGACAAAAGCTCCTCGACTGATCGATATAAACTGGTTTCAATTCTTATTCTAATTATGTTCTACATAGCTAAGTCTTAAATTCTTCATATTATTTCATTTCATTCACTATGAATATAATTGTAAAATATTTCAAAAAATATTTTGTCCTTAGAAATTTATCAATATAACACATTATTGTAATAATTACCTTATTTTTAATACTAAATGAATATTCTTTTCCATGGAATTTTAAATGATATTAGAGAGAAAGTATTAATATCATATTGAATTTTTTAATTAGTCAAAATGATCGATTGATCCATCGAAATAGTATAAAAAAAAGAAAATGAGAATGTTTCCTGTTGACAATCTTTAAACTTCTTTAAAGAACTATTCTGTTATTACTCTTAATTTGACAATAACGTCTTGAAATATGCTAAGCTTGTTTTGTACTGATAAACTTTAAAGCAAGGAAGCGACAGGTAATGCCACCTTAACATTATAAAATAACATGAATTATATAATGCTTTGTGTAGAGCCGGCTTATTTCTTTTACATTTCGAAATTAATGTTTCCATTAATTACATATGAAAATTTGCTGAGGGATATGGTTTAGTCACTGACAGATTTCATCAAATGTACTCAATAGTATTCTAATTCTTTTATTCCCCACACGTGATTATAATATATGAACTAATGATTGTAATAATTCATTCAAATATAAACATCCAGATATAATTAATTATATTACACGTTATTTAGTAACCTATAGTTTTACTTAGCTATTATATACATTTACATCTCAAACGTGTATACGCGTATGAAACAAATATACGAGATCATTGACTGTCTGGCTATCACGAATATGTTTAAGGTTTTGAAATATACTTTATTTAATGAATAATTTCTAGAAAAAAATGTATATGATATCTATGAATTGGTGCAGTGGAATGAATCTTCAACGGAAAAGTACATTAATAATGAATATCTAAAAACTTCATAAATTTCGGCTCATTATTTTAAAACCTAACCGCTGCGGCTAGCTGACGCTCCCTGATAGCTAGAGAACTAGCAAGGAGGCGGCTATGAAGATCAGGAACAAGGGAGGAGTACTCAGTTCCTGATTTGGATACTGCTTGATTAAGAAGAGCGTGAGTAAGAGCTAGAAGATTCTCCTGGCCAGATGGGGCGAGAATAGTGTTGAGACGTAAAGTATCGAGTGATTGCAGTGATGAACTAGAAAATTTAATATAGAGCTTATTAAATGTAATTAATAAGACATACCTATATCAAAATCTGTCAATTTTGTAAAAAAATTTAAAATTACTAACCACACTAAGAAATTTTACTAAAAAATAAGTAAATCCGGTAACCGAAAATAAATATTGATAAATAACATTGAAACTTGTGCGATATCAACTGGCTTATCACTATATGTTATTAAATATGGTAATGAAGTAGATAATAATTGGACTAACTAGAATATAACTTTAAAAAATTGATTAGCTCTACCTAGTGGGTACAGTTTGAAGTTGTGGTACTGAGGTGGCTAAGGGCAGAGTAGGCTTGAACTGTGGAAGAACTAGTGGCATGATCTGAGACGACGTTGTAGGAAGAACCGTTGAATAACGGGCGATTGGTGACACTGTTGCAGTGGGTGATGGAATGTCTGCACCGCGTTCCATTACTAGAATTATGCTTAAATATTCCAATCACTACATAAAGACCTCATAATGAGCGCATAAAATACAATTTACAGAATGAACTTTCAGACATAGAAATTTAACAAGATGAAAGAAATGATGACAGCCAAGTCCAACATACATTTTGCTTCCAACATCTCGTTTCTTCTTTTAAGTTCTTCCAGAGATAATTGGTTTTCATTCAGTTTCGACTGCATCAGACTGATGTATTCAACAGCACGTTTTAGGATCAGTGCACGAGAAGACTTAAAAATCACGAAATGTCCATGTTTAGAAATTTTAAAAGCTATGGAATGAATCTTCCAGCTAATATATTTTCTCACTTTTATATAGCATAATATAGCCGATTTATGTTGTCTTTTAAATAACAACGTAATTGAATTACTCACTTATTGCATTTCAATCTTTTTGCTGGTACTAGATTTACTAAATATATCCTTATTTATAGCTTATTTTCCTTCTATATTATTTACATCTTATTATGGCCCTATTGAACCAGAACTACTTTTGTCAAGCATCATAATTCATTTTCTAGTACACAACTTATAGGATTTACTATTATACTAGTACAACAACGACTATTAGAAAATCAAGATATTTAATTTTTAGAATATACAGTAACAAATAATCAAGTACTTATTTCATTACCCTATTATTCAAAATCCTATTACATTATTATATTGATAGAATTAGACACTGACTTTTTCCATATCTTTGCATAATTTTTAAAAAAAATTTCGTTATTTCTGTTTTACTTTAACGATAAAATTTGTGCCAAAGGTACTTCGATTGTACTTGATTTCTGCAAATTACCAGGCTTGGTGCAAATTGGTTATGAAATTCTCATTTACACCTTAGTCCCCAGAGGGGTCTTTTTTTAAGATACAAATTTAGCGTTATTCTCAAACCACGCCTAAACTAGTTTTCTTCGAAAAATATTTATGCTACTGGCAAGCTATACCTTTTCTCCTTCAAGCAAAGGTATGGCATCTTTAAGTGACATGAAATGGTCCTTGATGTGATCTCGGCGTCTTCGCTCCAACTCGTTATGATGAGCGCGTCTGTCATCGTCGATTGACGGAGAGTGCGATTTCGGACTCAAACCATCATCCTAAAATAAGCAATATTTCTGGGGAAAAATTATTTCTGTTAATAACATTGGTATACAAAAAGTTGATATACATTTCGCTCTTTTTTAGATTGTCAATACTAATGAATTCACAGAGAAACGATGGTCTAGATAATGAATTATGCACTTTCCCATAGTGAAAGGGCAACCACGATCGAACGTAGCCGACGGACATTCTACTTTAGTTCCTCTTATATGGTTCAAAGACATTCACGCACTCAAAAGATTTAAATCGTTGTTCGCTCTGGCATTAGTATGCAATCTCACACGACATTAATATCGCACATTTGCAATTAGGGCCTCTAAAATAATTAGAGGGAGTTAGATTACCAAATTGATTTCATTAAGCATAAAATTATTATTGCTGCCCTTTTACTTCAAGGTATTTCTATAATTGACTATTTATAACGTTTTCTTGCAGGTACATACTGCGTTCAATATTTCTAAAGAAAAGATTATGAGAGGTTTTGGTTAACGTCCGCTAAAATACGTATCAAAACATGTTTACTCTATATTCTATAAGCTAATACACTCGCCATTTATACTATATATGCGTCAATACAGTCGTTCTCATAAGTACAACACTAAGGATCGCAAGATAATATAAAATTGAAGCCTGGAAAACACATGCAGAATGGGTTTAAGTTTTTGACACTAAAGAATGATGCTTTGTTGTAGTCTATTGCATCATGGTATGGTAATCATGTGAGTGATAAGACATAGATAGAGGAGAAAGTTGGCGCGCGCGCGACAGAGGTGACACAAAGATGACAGAGAACTGGAACAACAGAGTACAAAGTCCTACTGATGAAGTAAAGCGGCACGAACAAAATATCTTTGCCCAGAGCTCTTTTTTGTTCGCTTATGTATAAATAGCGTTCACTTACATCACTATACTCATTGTCTGAGTGTCTTCGTTTTCTGTTTTTCGAAGGTGAGAGACTGCGAAAAACAGGATGCATCACACTGCTGTCTACCACCTCCTCCATAAGTGATTGATATCCAAGGATTCTAAAGTAAAAAGCATATAATAATAAGGATATAATAAATCAATTATAACGAAAATGTTTGAAAAGAAAAAGATGCGTGATATACTGAACGGCATATCTATGAATTGATCATTAAGTGTTAGAAACATAATTATTGTTAGCGGTTTGAAACATTCTTAGAATATATCGTCGACTAGATAGAGGTAGCACTTGTACAAATAAAGATGCATGAAAGAAACATTTACAACGAATTTCAGCGAAGGATAGAAATTCAACTATCATCAGAAACCAAACTGGTACAGACCGCAAAACAGAAGTAAGGTGAGATTCCATCTTCCAGTCTATTAGTGCACAAACGTGGTGATAAGATGGTTAGCATAGTGCTGGGTTAGAGAGCAGAAATCATAGCGTTTAAAATGTTAAATTGTAGAGGTGCAGCGATATCAGATAAACATAAGAAACACTGGTCATCTTACGAAAGATAAGTATTGGATTACTGTGGCAATACAGGACAAATTATAGAGAAATTGTAAGAGCAGAATCTATAATAATTTAAATATGGCATTTTATAAAACATAGTATTTTATACAATAAACTTTTCGTTTATATAAATGAAAAAGCTTATAAGCTATTGGTAACTTTAACTATTGCTCTGAATAGCCTATGATAGAAGCGTTATAATGATATTAGAAACGTTTTGTGCTGTATGAACGTGTGTGTATGTGTGTGGATATTGTTTGAAATAGAAAAGACTTGGTTGTTGTTGACGTTCCATCCAAGAATGCGAAAGGCCAAGGGTGACTGTTGTGGCATTGGTGGGAATGATGGTGATGGTGGCATAATAGTGAAGGATATGGATAGGAGGACAAATAAATGAGGGTACGGATGACGATGAGGTGACATTCCAGAAACCGGATAGCTGCTCGAGTGGCGATGTGGAGTGTAGTATCTGAATAGCGTGAGTGTCTGTTGGCCACGCCCCCACCACGAGTTCTTTGCACGGGGAAGTCGCGTGTGCACGAGAAAAACATGCAAGGGCGAAGGGCTGTTTTCAAGAACGCCCATGCAGAAAACGAGCACGTGTACCGCCGGTGCAACCAGAAAGGACGCTGGACATAACATGGCTAACAATCACAACTAGAAAACTGACGAGCACTTTCTCTTTTCTATTCTCGTTTTCGATAGTTTTTTTTCTTCATTATAGCTTTTTAAATACAACCAATCCTCATTCTACTTAATACGGACATATACAGTTAAAACTACTATTATGACACAAAGAAACAACTTTGATGAGCGATCGAACTAATCCATAAATACGTATTTGTTGACAACAACTTGTTAACGAAATCCGATTAAATCCTTGCAGTGTGAGAGAATGAAGATTTAAAAAAGAGGTTGATTAGCGAAATGAATGAGAAAGAAAAACAATTTTTATTGTTAACAGCGTTTTAATTAAGAACATGCACTGAGAGACGTCTGGAATTAGGCATGACTGCACACTGTTTGGATCAGTATTTCATCATGCTGATTATTTTCTTGGCACATTAAACTATAATTTCGCTTAACCTAATAATGTCCATCTCTAATAATAAAGAGTTAACATTTTCCCTCTTTCTTCCCACTTTATCGTTACATTTACATATGTTTTTACTTAACTATTCTGTTACTGTTAACTTTATCTAGTATATTATAATATCTTATTATCACTTTTTTACGTTGTTGCATCATCATAGGTGTTTGTTCACATATAGAATTCTCTTATTTTTTAAATATTATATGTAAAAGGGTAAAACATAAAACCAAGTATTTTAGATAATTACTTTATAATGAGAAAATGGGCCATAAAAGAATATGACGCATTTAAATTACATAAACGATCAGATTTTATGGCTTATTAATATATAAAAAAACCCTGGGACGGGAGGTATGGTTACAGTACACGTTGCCATAACCACTTTCAGCTTAAATTTGCTATCTGATTATCTAAATGGTGTTTGCCTCAAGAAAGTGGAAATATGTGTAATTTCTCATAGATGTTTTTTTTGCAAAGTCATATATTTTTCATAAACTTGTAAAAATTATGGACATACAATTAAGAAAGACTATATACAAAAGTTTAATTTTATGCTTGATTTAATATACATTTCTTAGAATTCAAGAGCAGTGAACAACCCCAATCTGGAATACAATATAGTTGCATCTCAATTTTTAATAGATGGAGAAGATATAACAAATACCAGTTCCTAACCAGCTCCACAATTTCATAGAAGCTTTCCTTTTCGGTCACACTGACGTCTATCATTTGACGGATTTCATCAGAAACACGTAAAAGATGATAGAGTGGGACAATGTAGTTGTGTTTCTACCCTAGTAGCTTAAAGAACTGCCAAAGTATTTAGTGATCATTCAAAAAGTGCAATAATGCAATGTGCTTAATGCTTATCGGAATTATAGTTCAGGTGGGAGCTCCACTGAGATTTAAGGGTCTCGTACTATGAACCCTTTAATACTTTGGACGTCGTTTTACACAACGGGGTCGTTTTGTAACTATTGTTGGTCAAAGGCCTACTTATCAATACTCAGTGGCTTTGAAGTTTCTTAGATCGATTAACCACTTAAATAACTACTCTATTAATTAATAAAGGAATTTATTCTAAGCATCTTCGAGCATTTAACAAGAGAGGGAGTATTCCTCTCCGATAATTCGATATATATTGCTTAATTTTAGACAATTAAAAACTAAATAATACATTTTAGATACTTCATAAAGTGTGGAGGTTTATTATTTTTAATATAAATATTCCTTGAGCGCAAATTATGTACTATGGACATTGATGCCGTATGATTTCATGATGAAATTCTTAGGGAAGGCGCTACAATACTACTATATAGGGAAGGTTTACGGTAATCATAATAAATAATTCCACAATATATAGGTATAGAAGATGAGTGGTACTTAAAATATTGTTTAACGAATTTCCTATATAGTAAGCTAGTATCGCGTTCTATCAACTGTTGGTATCATGAGAATTATCAATTATTGTGATGTACAATTCAATAATAATACGAGATGGATGATAACAATATTTTGTTATTGAATTAATTAAATCAAAATAAGCCATCATTCTTAACTACTTGCTGAGTGGTATTCAATAGGTATTCCAACATTATTATTATTATTATTATTATTATTATTATTATTATTATTATTATTATTATTATTATTATTATTATTATTATTATTATTATTATTATTATTATTATTATTATCATCATCACTAACTATAACTGTTTGAAGAAAAATATACTATCTAAAGAATTTTTAAAAAAACTAGAAGTAACATAGAAAAAGGGGTAATTTGTAGTAAATGATTCCAAATAGATTCTCAGGAATACAGAATCATTTCCTGAGTAGCCAATGATAAGCAAGTTATAATCAGCTGGGTGATTGCTTCGAAAAGATTGACATACTGTGGATTCACAGTATTTACTGAAGATTAGAGAGACTAATAAGCGTAGTATTTAAAATAACAATTATTATTAATTGCAAGGCTTCTATTTTAAAGTATATCTCAGGTATTTTTCTGTTACCTTCAGATTATGCTTGGATTAAGCATTCAAGAGGGTGGTGGATGAATCCCCGCACATGATTAGGCAATCTATCATCCCAGGATTAGTGATAAGTGATTATCCGGCACATCGGCTTAGAGGGTGGAGATGAATGCTATCCACATCAGAAGATTAGATGAGACAGCATCATGCTAATGAAGGAAAGAGAGATATGTATCAGCAATTTTTCCGGATTTTATGGCTTTCCTTGAATTTTCATAAATCCCACTACTAACTTATATTAATATTAAGAGTATTTGATTGATTTTTTAAGGAATTTCAATATGTAAACATGAAGCAACAAAATTAATAATAGAAAACGATTTTCCGCAATTCTCTAACATTCTAATAGAAATATAACTGAGCCATCACTAATGCAAAGAGATATAGATCATCATTACTAACTAGCATTGTTCACAATGTGGATCGAATTGTATCCTGAAGCTGTTTATGTTTTTGATTATAGAGGACGAGACCGGAGTGCTATAAATACGAAGACATTTAATTTAAACCAAGCTATTATATTTTATAAGGGGAAACTATTCTATTGCATGACTGAGAAAAGTTCTTACATGGGCTCTCTGTAAAATAAATGATCATATATTAGATTGAATATGCTTAAAGACTAATTACCCTTTTATATTCGAAGAATAGTTTAATGATTTCATGAAATAGCAGTATTTAGTGAAAATATTATTATTTGTTACAAAAATATTTAATTAGTATAGCCAGATAGGTCTTTAGAAATACAAAAATATGTGAGATTTGTAATGATCATAAAGAAAATTATTCATATTATTCTGAAAGTATAGTTGATAAAGTGCGACACAGATTTTATGGAAAGAAGGAAATAAGATGTTAGAAGCCTCACACGTGGAAAACAGGCTCTTTTCCTCTTCTATTATGTTCACGGGAGACGTTTTGACAACCCGACAACAAAATTTTTAAAGAAAATAGACGTTCGAGCACCCATTACTACCGAAATGAAATGTTAATAGAAGTCTATGAATCGACTG
Organism: Heterorhabditis bacteriophora; assembly: GCA_964036235.1. Taxonomy (NCBI): domain Eukaryota; kingdom Metazoa; phylum Nematoda; class Chromadorea; order Rhabditida; family Heterorhabditidae; genus Heterorhabditis; species Heterorhabditis bacteriophora. Next base: position 7,179,276 of record OZ038425.1, on the reverse strand, counting down.
ATATATTGGAGAAATACGTTCAACAGATTATAACTTGAATTAAAAAATGCAAAATTGAAAGTACTAATCTAAAGATATTTTAAAGTATTGCTTACAAAAATTTCTTAGTGGGTCTTATACTTCACATAGCTCAACAAGTTCTTGGCAATTCTTCATATGCTTTCTTTTAGATAGTATAAGCGAAATCCAACTATTATATTTTTCGACCGATCAGCAAGAATTTCACTAAGCATATGAAGGCATTCGGTGTCGTTGAAGGAGAAAATATTGAAGAATGTTGACATTATAAATGTTTTCCATAAATCGATGGCGCATGGACTAAGTTGGATTCAGTAAAGTACCCATAATGAATGAAAATTCTACTAGCACCAATTTATCTAACTTAGGTTCTCAAATAATATATGGCGTTAAGGCAGTAGTTTTAACGTATTTATGTCTATAAACATAACTAAATAGCTATAATTTAATAATGAAGATAACGTGTTATTTACTAGGTGATATTAAACAAAGGTTAAGTTACATTCGGTAACTAAATTATCTAAAAGATATGAGAAATATGTGAAGTACTTTGAGGGATCAAAATATTCCTTGTGGTAGAAAATTCCAAAGGAATGTGCAGGTGTTCCTGTATATAAACTTGATCACCGTTTTTCAAGTTCATATAGAAAAAAATAGATATTAAAAAAAAACCTATTAACTTCAGAAGTAATGAGCTGTAAAAGATGAAGAGCGAGTTTATATTTGTGATAGGAAAATTGCAAGTACTTCCTGCTTGGTTCACGTGAATTAGCACATGAACACTGTAGCTTCAATTTACTAGTTATAGGACATAGAATTCTGCTGGGTGCAGCGTTCTATGGATAAAGGACTCCGACCCTGGTTCATATCATTAAAAATAGTCTAGAGGAAGAAAATTTGTCATAGGGGGTTAAAACAATCAAGTCTGGAGCATGCTTCATGGATAGATAGGGTACCCTGACTTTGCGATGGTATGCAACAACGTGTTGCTATCACAAAAAGTTGTCTACGGAAAGATGATGTATGGATTTATTCATAGGATGCTTATGAGCCAATCATCAACCAGTTTGATTCGATACGCAAACGCTGGTTTAATATTTATTTCCGAACTTATACTACGTAAAATTAAATTTTCATAAATAAATTGCATCATGCGATTGAAACACGAACAGTTAGTAGGGACCTAGATTATAGTCCACAGAAAACCTGTTTATTTGAATAGAGTGTTACTAATGAAAGAATTTTATTTAAATATATTTATTTAGATAGTCATATCTAACTGAACTGAATTGTTAAAAAAAAAGTTAACTTATACTTTAATACATAACTTCTATTGAATTAGGAAGTATAAACCAGGCTAAATAGTGGTAATGCTGTGCACTTGCTTTTTTAGACAGCTGTTTCTACTGGGGAAGCCCACTAGCTGCGGTCACATCACTCCAGAACATTGCTGATAATTCTCTGAGCGTTGTGGATGTCATTGAAACATTGTTCTAATAATTTTTGTAATGGTCGTTCTCTGTGCGTAAGTTTAAAAATTATCGTTCAACACTCATAAGCTGGGTGGTTAGGGGATCGAACTCTGGATATATATTAAATCAAATTCAAAGGAAAATTTTGCGTTTATTTTCAAAAAATAAACAGTTAACTAGGAATTTAACATGCCGATGAAATCTAAGGAGGACTTAGAACATTAAGATAGTAAACAGAAATAGTATTTAACCGTTTCCTATACGTAGAAAATAATTATATCGCCATTAAGTATAGTTCTTTACAATTTGCAATAAATGTGCAACAGTGCTAACAGTATTTGCTGATATAATATCATTAGACCTTCATATTTCAAAAAGATTTCATGGAAATACGGACGAAAAGCTATTGAGCAGTTTATACAGGGGAATTATAGCAAATCAATCTTTAAAAAAAATGACATTCAGTTATGGGTGTTTTAAATATGAAGAATAATTGAGTTAACATCAAAACACAGCATAACTTTTGTTGACTTTTATTGCGACCTTCATTTTTCCGCACCAATCTGGTTCTACTAGTTTATTAAGAGTATTCCAAAAGCAGGCAACATTGACAGCTACTATATCCTATGTACACACACCGCTCATTTGTGTAACAATCTTACCGCGTGCAGAATTGTAGTTGTCGCCATAAATAAACCATATACGTAAAGGCAAATAGTTTATCTAGTTTACTACACAAGCCAGTCAAATGCCATATATACATATATATATTTCAGATAAGACCGTTATAAAATATAAATTTTGATTTAGACGAACTCTTTACAATATACTGGTCAACATATTAGTGCAGCTAAACTGTCTCATTAAATTTTCCTCTATTTGAACTAAAACAGAACCATCAAGATATCTCACTGTTCAATTTTACTAGAAAATTAAATATTATTGTAATATTTTTATTAGTTAAATGATTAACAACTGTGCAACTCTGACTGTGTTAATCCACTTTCACTTTTCCTATAAAAGACAAAATATTTTAGTTAAATATAACCTTAAATCTTTGTAATCAACTAAAGAGTATCAGTAAACCTCCGTCATTCTTTCGTTTTAATAGGATGTGAATTTTCAAACACGTGGATTACATGTGACACAAGAGTGAGGCATGAACAAACATCACTAAGTACCATGTGTGGTACATTGATTTCAATTAAAATATTGAAGTAATGGTAAATATGAAATTTACTCCTATATAAAACACTAAGTGGATAAAAAAAGGGGTTATTTTAGCTAGTGAACTAATTCTAGGGATAGATGATATGCACTTCTTAAGTGAGGATGCATTCGGATAAGTAGCAGTTCAAACATGGAAAATATTCTAATGGAAAAATATTTACAAATATTTAATCTGATTATATGTTCTTACTTGTTTAATAATGTATGTATGACTACCAAGGTAATCTAATACTGTTCTCTGTGGTAGTTTCTTTTAATAACTTTAAATCCAGCCAGAGCAAAAATATGCCGATAACCCCACCAATACACATGCGTTTCATGTGCATATTTTCAGCCTAAAACGCTAGTTGCTTCGGAATTTGTACTCAGGGACAACTTCTCATGTCATGCATATTTAAAAAGGATATTTATGTCTACTTTTTTAGAAGTCATGTAAATAAATAAAAAGTATATTGCACTTTCTTTGGATATCTACAATTAAATACAGAAAATATGTTAGTATTGATTATATTTCTAAATGTTTCATTGCCCGGAAATAGGAGTGTTCTATTAAGCATTAATATTACACCAATTACAGAGGTAGTTTTGTTCCGTGTTGTGACATGCACGGCCATCCTGTACTTTACAGCAAAAACACCCGGAACGGCGTTTTCAGCATAAGTTACATCTCCGAATAAACGTTTCTAACTTTGCATGCATAATTTTATTGTATTACCATACTTAAGTTTCCTATTTTGCATATGATTTTTATACGTTAATGTAACGAGAAGAGGGATGTATGGTACAGGCTACTACTTTCTTTTGTTATCTTTAGATAAAACTGCACTTGCGAAATTTTTTTCGTCTGCGTTGTTAGGAAATTTTGATAGAGAAATGAAGTAATACAATATAGTAATATCTAAGAATACATTTTCAAAGAATTGAAATACGGAAAACCATGATAGGGCTATCCACAACCGTTCTCAGTCGACATTCATCGCAGTAAACGGTTTGAATATTGGATATTATTCTAGAATAGTTAAATGATCTACGATGTTTAAAATTTAGAAGGAGTGTATGCATATTTAGAGAGAAGTATGCGTTACAGATAAAGAATCTTACTAGAAAACCACGATATCTATGGCTTAATTCAAATCCATTTAATATTAAACCTGAACTTATTTGTAATATTAATCATAGGATTTAGTGTATTGAGCGCTATTTATTAATCTGGTGTTTGTTTAAATTTTAAAGTAGCTTATTAAAAACTAGGAAGAAGAAAAGGCGATGTATATTCCACCCCCTGTAAAAGAATTCCAAGTTCATACAAAAATTTTAAAAATCTGGATTTTACGGTTCCATAGAAACAGTATTATAACGCTAAAATATAAATTCGCCAGGATGTAAAACGCCAACCCAATTTATTACAGCATTTATTATCTAGTTGTGTTCAATAAAAAAAACAGTAAGAAATCTATTAATGAGCTGTCATAAGCTACTTATCTTTTATACATATAAATCAAAATATTGTAAAATAAACTAAATTAATGAGTAACTAAAAATCTTCCGAAATTTAGACCTTTCTGATTTTAGATTTGCTTAGCTAAATGTGTATTATTTACTATTTGTGCGTATAATACAAAAAATAGTATTACAACTTCTTAGAATAAAGTTTATATGAATTATACAGAGCAAAAAAAACGAACTAATATCATTAACATTAGGACATGCTGAGGTGACCTTACAATAAAATATATGGTAACTATATGAAAAAACTTTTTGATTAATTAATTATCTACAGAATATTGAAAGAAATATATTGGGTTCCGTTTCTATAGATACCAAATTAATTAAAAACCCTAAAATAAGCACTTAATTTCAACTAAACTGGAGTGACTTCAACTAAGCTAGTACTAATTTAATAGCTGTAATACTGACGAAAGTTAAATTTCGAAGTTTTTATCAAAGAAAATATTAGAGATTTTTTTGAGGGGCCAGCACGATAAAAGTATAACTGACTATGTTGCATAAACAAAATATACTATGACCAATGATTTTTTTAGTTATCCATATTTATACATTATGGATAAAAGATGTGAAAAGGTGGTTTGCCACTTGTGATAAACATTGTTATAACTAGGTTAATTAAGAAACAAGCAAATATCATCTTACGGCAGAGGGTAACCATATATAATTTACTGTTTGGCATATATCTGTAAAATATTGGAAGCATAAAGCTAAACAAATGTATTGAAAAAAAGATTCTGATAGGAATTGTAGGACGATATATCTAAAAAATCTAGTCATCCAATACAAACATATTTAGAATTTCGAAAAAAAAAAGGAAAGCATGGAAGATTACCTCGTGTATCTAGTAAGGACATGTGTCCGTAACGACTCTATTCATAGATCCAGAGACTGGTTATGTTGCTAGCCCAGACCTCAGACATAACAAAAGTGCGTGTTTTTCTCAACCTCCTTCCCTCTTTATTCACATGGAGTAAGGGCCATAAATTAAAATATTCCCCAAAAAGAAAACCAACTATTAATGATGATAAGCTAGACCAATATCGTTATATAATCCTTGTAGATTGATACCCTATACTAATGCCATTGCTATTATTTTTCTAGAATAATAAAATTGTGGAATATTAGCATTTTATCCGATGTTAGCAAGCATAAATGTAAGTATAATATTAAATAAATAAGTAACCGTGCAAGAAATATCCAAAGAAAAAGAAAAGAGAAAATGGAGAAATAGAAGATATAATAAACTATAGGATACAAATATACATTGCGTCTATTAAATAAAATCTAGTTCTAAATTGGGTCGTTTGAAAAATATATTTTTATAACTATAAAGTTAGATAGATAATAAGTGTAGATTTCAAGCGGTGACGCTACATTTATACAGTGCGTTCGAATATAATACCCCACCTTGTGTTTTTCACTTTTTTCCGTTCTAACTTGTCAAATTGATTAGATTTTTTCTGAGGTGAGGCGTAATAATCCTGGAAATCGCCTGTTTTAATTTCACCTTTTCATAAAACATTACGCTTTTCGTGTCCTTATTTCTGAAAACCATTCACTATCTATCATTTTAAAATGATAACCATCTTTATTAAAATATGTGTTAAAGATAAAAACAATAATAACCAATGCGTATAACAATTAACTAATAGTCAGTATAACTACCACTTCTATTAATAACCTGAAGAAGTCGTTAATGCAAACTGTTTACTAAATTTGTAGTGACACTTGTCTATTTCGTTCCATGTCTAGATAATGACACTTTAGAGGACTTCAACGGTCTCAAACTGACGGTTATCGACATGAATCTGATGTATGAGAATTGTCCAGAGATTCTTCATCGGATTCAAGTTGCGACAGCTAGTCCATAGTGTCCACGTAATTGTCCTCCAACCAGGTCTTGGTGCTTCGATTGGTGTGGATTGTGCTATTATCTTGTTGGAACGTGAAGCTAACACCTGGAAAACGTTTGAAATACGGGACTACATAATGTGCACAGACGTTCTGATAATCAGTGCTGTTCATCTTCGTCGACACAAACGCCAACTCGACTAGTCCCAATGAACTAAACGCACGCCAAACCACAACACTTCCTTCGTCGAAATTTCGAGTTGAAAAGAGTCGGGGTCCCTTCGTAAATTCTTCCAATACTAGTGACAATCACCAGGACTATCTAAACTGAACTTCTTCTCATCGCTGAAGATCACCTAAATTTGAAATAATCACTTTATAGGCTTATTTTTGAAGACTCGTAAAAATTGTAAGTTATCCCGGTCGCATACCATGAATATTCTGGCTCAACAAAGCCTCTCGTCATTATGCTCTTGTGTCAGTTGTGGACAGTACTTCATTCGTGATCGGACAATATTGGGATAGTTGTCCAGCATTCTCCACACCGTAGTTTTTGAAGCATTAAAGCCACAAGTTGTACTGATTTCATTGATGCTGATTGTGCTATTAGATGTTGTCCGCAAAATTGTCCTTTTTTCACGATTATTCAACCTACCAGGTCATCCACTACTCATCCTGGTGACGCAGGAAATCCGTACTATCCTTTCTCGATATAAGAGATAGTTCTTTATATGTGTTATTTAGCTTGCCACGCTGGTCTTGTTCATATACGTAGAGCGTATCTCAAACTCAAACTTGAGTAATTAAACTTTTATTAACAAATAAAGAATGTCCCAACTATGAAACTAGCAACTTAGGCTTGTGTTGTTTGTCCTCGTGTTTATTACTTAGTTAACTCCTTATAACCACTTTTTTTCCATAAATCCATAATTGCACTCGGTTAACATAGTACAATCGCGTTAGTCCCGCCCATTTATCGCAGAAGGTATTTAAGTTTGTTTACTTGATGAAGAGGAAGAATAAAATTCTCAGATCGATTCGTCTGATCTGTAGAAATTATTAGCACGCACATACAATACATACTCCAAACGGTACAAAGTGGTGAATCGGCTAAAACACACTAGTAGAGGGACCCGCGTGGCAGTTCCAGCTCAAATAGCTGGTGTACACAGAGTGTACCTTCTGTATTGCCGAAAAAGACTCAATTGTAAAGGTAAGGCAATTATATTCGCAGTAAACCAAACGGGATTACGGTTACTTTATTTTGCGGGAAGTTGGCCGCATTCGTGTAGTTTACAACAAGCCGAGGAATCATAACGGCTATACTGTCTGATAAATAAACGTATCATCCTATCATTTAAGTAGGTATTACTTGCGAAATAAAAATGATAGTCGAACAAATAGAATTAAAAGAAGCTTACAACGAGCTTAAAACTTTTTTAGCTGAAGTGCATAAAAGCGTCCATACTGAAATTGAAGATCCACCAGAGGGAAGTAAAGCATTGGATCATTTCAAACAAAAAAGAGTAGAGTACAAAAAATACCTACTGACAATGAATAACTTAGTAAAAACTCTTAAATCAAGCAGCGAATCACTAGAAAAGAGTGTTACTGAAATAATAAAGATCAGTCCCGATAGCTATGTAGATATTCAAAAACAGGCCAATGATTTCCTGAAGGAATGCCCTTACCCGAAATTAGTATCGGAAGTCACACATCTACAATGTGCTCTCAAACTATTATGTGATGAAAGAAACAACAAGATTGAAGAAATTAAAAACATATTGTACAAGCAGTCAAAACATGTATCTTCAGCCATACAGGCTGATCAATATGATGGACAGGAGATGAAAATGAAGTACCTCACGTCAGATGATGAAAGTGATTATATTAAAAGCCAATCAAACATAGAAGCGGTTAATGAATCTAAACTACTGACAACTGATCTCAGTCCTAAATCCATTGACCATAGAGATCAAGACGTTCCACTCAAAAATTATGAAAATAATCAAGAAATGAGTGGTCTAAGGAGTAGTGATCATCTAATTCAGCTTGTCACAACTATAATAAAAAACAATAATGAACAGAACAAGACTAGATTTCCGGAATTAAAAATTCCAACATATAATGGTGATCGAGGTGAATATGATGAGTTCTGGGCAGTTTTTAATCAAATGGTACATACCAACCCTGTGTCCTCACCAGTTGAAAAATTCATTTATTTCACGAACTGCTTGACTGGCAGAGCTGCTAATGCCATACGAGGAATAAAAATCATACTTGATAATTACCAGCTTGCTATTGAAATCATACAAAATAAATTTGGGAATAAAATGAATAATCAAGCTAGCATTGTATAACAGTTAGAACGAGTAAAATCAGCAGATTAATCATCTTAAAATTGCCATCAAGTGTTTGAAAATATCCAAACACTGATACAGCAACTTATGTCGCTAGGTCGTGACATATCGGAGGATGATGACCCACTGTGGAAACAGTTAATCTATAAGAAATTTCTAGCTTCTATTAGAAAGTAAGTTTTCTTAAAGATGCAGGAAAACAACAATATCTGGACAGTTAAGCAAATGTTAGATAATATCGATAAGTTAATAACCTCAACGGAAATGTATGAAGAAGATGAAATGAGATCATATGCAACAGAGTCAAGGCAGTCAGGTAGATCCAATTGTACAAACAACGTTACAGTACGGAATAATATTCCACAAGAGATATTATGTCGATTCTGTCAACAACAAGGGCACCGACACGCTGAATGTAACATTCACCGCACTCCTTCAGAACGAAGGAACAGTTTAAGAAATAGAACGATCTGCTGGAAATGTCTGTCAGTTACTCACACAAGCAGACAATGTACAAGAGAAAATTGTTCTCAATGCGGACAGAATCACCATCGCTTACTATGCCTGGGACGCGCTCCAATTGCACCGTATCCGAATGAAACTCTGACTAATACATGGAACCAAGCGCAACATACAAATGAAGAAAAACAAATATCAGCTAGTCAAAATAGTAGCATAGCAAATAATTCACTTAACCATGTTAATGCCAGTGAAAATAACTCTTTACGTCAAAATATTCTAATGACTGCGGATGCTGAAATATGGAACCACAATACAAACCAATTTGAACGGTTGATAATACTGTTCAATAGTGGTTCTCATCTTAGTTTTATCCCGGAAAGTCACGCCAAACACCTGAAGTTGGCAACGTCAGGTAGCACTCGAGTTACCTTGTCAGGGTTAGGAGGCTGTAAAGAAAGTTTCAATTCTAATACAGCTCCAGTTAGATTCAGAACCAGTATCGGCCAGATATTAAACATACAATTATTAACTAAACCCCTTATACCAAACTCATTCAAATCAGCTACTGTAGCCAAACAAGATTTACAATTCTTACAACAGCTAAACGTTACACTAAGTAATCCAAGAATATCAGGAGAAATAATTCAGCCAAGGATCTTAATAGGGTTGGATCTATGGGTAGAATTTATAAAAGTCACTAATGCAATTATTGTAATGCCATCAGGCCTGTTGCTTCAGCCAACTGTGTTTGGCTACGCCATTCCTGGATCCAGCAAAATGCCTCGAATCAATAATGACAAATTAGAGTGCATACATAACCTATCTGTAATCACAGAGGAGGATTCAAGCACTCGTAAAGAACTAAATAGAATATATAGTCTCGAAGGCTTAGGAATTTCTGACGATCCAACAAATCAAGAAGATGAAACCTTCGAATACATGGAAAAATAATCTAAGGGAATAAAATATACTAAAGAAGGAGTAGTCGCTCCGTTTCCCCTCAAGGAGCCGATTGCAAATCTAAAAGACAATTTCAATATTGCATATAGAAGACTCACCAATCTCATTGAAAGTTTAAGAAGTAAACCCCATCAAATCAATTGGTATCACAAGATATTAAAGGCATATGCTGACGAGGGGATAATAAAGTTGGTTGATGAAAGTATTCCTGAACGAGTCAGCACATTCTACCTGCCAATCGTTTATGCGCAGCACCAATAGTCGCTCCGTTTCCCCTAGACAACCGTTCAAACAAACTTGACGCCATGCTTCAGCTACAAATCGCCACTGCTGATAGCCAGTGTATATCATGGATAATTGTTGGCCAGTCTTAGCGCGGATCACTAATCGTCGAACCAAAACTATTCCCATGCCGGGAATCGAACCCGGGCCGCGTGGGTGAAAACCACGAATCCTAACCACTAGACCACATGGGAGGACAAGAGACCTGTAGTGGTGCCCATCTACTGCCAATCGTTTATGCGCAGCACCAATAGTCGCTCCGTTTCCCCTAGACAACCGTTCAAACAAACTTGACGCCATGCTTCAGCTACAAATCGCCACTGCTGATAGCCAGTGTATATCATGGATAATTGTTGGCCAGTCTTAGCGCGGATCACTAATCGTCGAACCAAAACTATTCCCATGCCGGGAATCGAACCCGGGCCGCGTGGGTGAAAACCACGAATCCTAACCACTAGACCACATGGGAGGACAAGAGACCTGTAGTGGTGCCCATCTACTGCCAATCGTTTATGCGCAGCACCAATAGTCGCTCCGTTTCCCCTAGACAACCGTTCAAACAAACTTGACGCCATGCTTCAGCTACAAATCGCCACTGCTGATAGCCAGTGTATATCATGGATAATTGTTGGCCAGTCTTAGCGCGGATCACTAATCGTCGAACCAAAACTTTTCCCATGCCGGGAATCGAACCCGGGCCGCGTGGGTGAAAACCACGAATCCTAACCACTAGACCACATGGGAGGACAAGAGACCTGTAGTGGTGCCCATCTACTGCCAATCGTTTATGCGCAGCACCAATAGTCGCTCCGTTTCCCCTAGACAACCGTTCAAACAAACTTGACGCCATGCTTCAGCTACAAATCGCCACTGCTGATAGCCAGTGTATATCATGGATAATTGTTGGCCAGTCTTAGCGCGGATCACTAATCGTCGAACCAAAACTATTCCCATGCCGGGAATCGAACCCGGGCCGCGTGGGTGAAAACCACGAATCCTAACCACTAGACCACATGGGAGGACAAGAGACCTGTAGTGGTGCCCATCTACTGCCAATCGTTTATGCGCAGCACCAATAGTCGCTCCGTTTCCCCTAGACAACCGTTCAAACAAACTTGACGCCATGCTTCAGCTACAAATCGCCACTGCTGATAGCCAGTGTATATCATGGATAATTGTTGGCCAGTCTTAGCGCGGATCACTAATCGTCGAACCAAAACTATTCCCATGCCGGGAATCGAACCCGGGCCGCGTGGGTGAAAACCACGAATCCTAACCACTAGACCACATGGGAGGACAAGAGACCTGTAGTGGTGCCCATCTACTGCCAATCGTTTATGCGCAGCACCAATAGTCGCTCCGTTTCCCCTAGACAACCGTTCAAACAAACTTGACGCCATGCTTCAGCTACAAATCGCCACTGCTGATAGCCAGTGTATATCATGGATAATTGTTGGCCAGTCTTAGCGCGGATCACTAATCGTCGAACCAAAACTATTCCCATGCCGGGAATCGAACCCGGGCCGCGTGGGTGAAAACCACGAATCCTAACCACTAGACCACATGGGAGGACAAGAGACCTGTAGTGGTGCCCATCTACTGCCAATCGTTTATGCGCAGCACCAATAGTCGCTCCGTTTCCCCTAGACAACCGTTCAAACAAACTTGACGCCATGCTTCAGCTACAAATCGCCACTGCTGATAGCCAGTGTATATCATGGATAATTGTTGGCCAGTCTTAGCGCGGATCACTAATCGTCGAACCAAAACTATTCCCATGCCGGGAATCGAACCCGGGCCGCGTGGGTGAAAACCACGAATCCTAACCACTAGACCACATGGGAGGACAAGAGACCTGTAGTGGTGCCCATCTACTGCCAATCGTTTATGCGCAGCACCAATAGTCGCTCCGTTTCCCCTAGACAACCGTTCAAACAAACTTGACGCCATGCTTCAGCTACAAATCGCCACTGCTGATAGCCAGTGTATATCATGGATAATTGTTGGCCAGTCTTAGCGCGGATCACTAATCGTCGAACCAAAACTATTCCCATGCCGGGAATCGAACCCGGGCCGCGTGGGTGAAAACCACGAATCCTAACCACTAGACCACATGGGAGGACAAGAGACCTGTAGTGGTGCCCATCTACTGCCAATCGTTTATGCGCAGCACCAATAGTCGCTCCGTTTCCCCTAGACAACCGTTCAAACAAACTTGACGCCATGCTTCAGCTACAAATCGCCACTGCTGATAGCCAGTGTATATCATGGATAATTGTTGGCCAGTCTTAGCGCGGATCACTAATCGTCGAACCAAAACTATTCCCATGCCGGGAATCGAACCCGGGCCGCGTGGGTGAAAACCACGAATCCTAACCACTAGACCACATGGGAGGACAAGAGACCTGTAGTGGTGCCCATCTACTGCCAATCGTTTATGCGCAGCACCAATAGTCGCTCCGTTTCCCCTAGACAACCGTTCAAACAAACTTGACGCCATGCTTCAGCTACAAATCGCCACTGCTGATAGCCAGTGTATATCATGGATAATTGTTGGCCAGTCTTAGCGCGGATCACTAATCGTCGAACCAAAACTATTCCCATGCCGGGAATCGAACCCGGGCCGCGTGGGTGAAAACCACGAATCCTAACCACTAGACCACATGGGAGGACAAGAGACCTGTAGTGGTGCCCATCTACTGCCAATCGTTTATGCGCAGCACCAATAGTCGCTCCGTTTCCCCTAGACAACCGTTCAAACAAACTTGACGCCATGCTTCAGCTACAAATCGCCACTGCTGATAGCCAGTGTATATCATGGATAATTGTTGGCCAGTCTTAGCGCGGATCACTAATCGTCGAACCAAAACTATTCCCATGCCGGGAATCGAACCCGGGCCGCGTGGGTGAAAACCACGAATCCTAACCACTAGACCACATGGGAGGACAAGAGACCTGTAGTGGTGCCCATCTACTGCCAATCGTTTATGCGCAGCACCAATAGTCGCTCCGTTTCCCCTAGACAACCGTTCAAACAAACTTGACGCCATGCTTCAGCTACAAATCGCCACTGCTGATAGCCAGTGTATATCATGGATAATTGTTGGCCAGTCTTAGCGCGGATCACTAATCGTCGAACCAAAACTATTCCCATGCCGGGAATCGAACCCGGGCCGCGTGGGTGAAAACCACGAATCCTAACCACTAGACCACATGGGAGGACAAGAGACCTGTAGTGGTGCCCATCTACTGCCAATCGTTTATGCGCAGCACCAATAGTCGCTCCGTTTCCCCTAGACAACCGTTCAAACAAACTTGACGCCATGCTTCAGCTACAAATCGCCACTGCTGATAGCCAGTGTATATCATGGATAATTGTTGGCCAGTCTTAGCGCGGATCACTAATCGTCGAACCAAAACTATTCCCATGCCGGGAATCGAACCCGGGCCGCGTGGGTGAAAACCACGAATCCTAACCACTAGACCACATGGGAGGACAAGAGACCTGTAGTGGTGCCCATCTACTGCCAATCGTTTATGCGCAGCACCAATAGTCGCTCCGTTTCCCCTAGACAACCGTTCAAACAAACTTGACGCCATGCTTCAGCTACAAATCGCCACTGCTGATAGCCAGTGTATATCATGGATAATTGTTGGCCAGTCTTAGCGCGGATCACTAATCGTCGAACCAAAACTATTCCCATGCCGGGAATCGAACCCGGGCCGCGTGGGTGAAAACCACGAATCCTAACCACTAGACCACATGGGAGGACAAGAGACCTGTAGTGGTGCCCATCTACTGCCAATCGTTTATGCGCAGCACCAATAGTCGCTCCGTTTCCCCTAGACAACCGTTCAAACAAACTTGACGCCATGCTTCAGCTACAAATCGCCACTGCTGATAGCCAGTGTATATCATGGATAATTGTTGGCCAGTCTTAGCGCGGATCACTAATCGTCGAACCAAAACTATTCCCATGCCGGGAATCGAACCCGGGCCGCGTGGGTGAAAACCACGAATCCTAACCACTAGACCACATGGGAGGACAAGAGACCTGTAGTGGTGCCCATCTACTGCCAATCGTTTATGCGCAGCACCAATAGTCGCTCCGTTTCCCCTAGACAACCGTTCAAACAAACTTGACGCCATGCTTCAGCTACAAATCGCCACTGCTGATAGCCAGTGTATATCATGGATAATTGTTGGCCAGTCTTAGCGCGGATCACTAATCGTCGAACCAAAACTATTCCCATGCCGGGAATCGAACCCGGGCCGCGTGGGTGAAAACCACGAATCCTAACCACTAGACCACATGGGAGGACAAGAGACCTGTAGTGGTGCCCATCTACTGCCAATCGTTTATGCGCAGCACCAATAGTCGCTCCGTTTCCCCTAGACAACCGTTCAAACAAACTTGACGCCATGCTTCAGCTACAAATCGCCACTGCTGATAGCCAGTGTATATCATGGATAATTGTTGGCCAGTCTTAGCGCGGATCACTAATCGTCGAACCAAAACTATTCCCATGCCGGGAATCGAACCCGGGCCGCGTGGGTGAAAACCACGAATCCTAACCACTAGACCACATGGGAGGACAAGAGACCTGTAGTGGTGCCCATCTACTGCCAATCGTTTATGCGCAGCACCAATAGTCGCTCCGTTTCCCCTAGACAACCGTTCAAACAAACTTGACGCCATGCTTCAGCTACAAATCGCCACTGCTGATAGCCAGTGTATATCATGGATAATTGTTGGCCAGTCTTAGCGCGGATCACTAATCGTCGAACCAAAACTATTCCCATGCCGGGAATCGAACCCGGGCCGCGTGGGTGAAAACCACGAATCCTAACCACTAGACCACATGGGAGGACAAGAGACCTGTAGTGGTGCCCATCTACTGCCAATCGTTTATGCGCAGCACCAATAGTCGCTCCGTTTCCCCTAGACAACCGTTCAAACAAACTTGACGCCATGCTTCAGCTACAAATCGCCACTGCTGATAGCCAGTGTATATCATGGATAATTGTTGGCCAGTCTTAGCGCGGATCACTAATCGTCGAACCAAAACTATTCCCATGCCGGGAATCGAACCCGGGCCGCGTGGGTGAAAACCACGAATCCTAACCACTAGACCACATGGGAGGACAAGAGACCTGTAGTGGTGCCCATCTACTGCCAATCGTTTATGCGCAGCACCAATAGTCGCTCCGTTTCCCCTAGACAACCGTTCAAACAAACTTGACGCCATGCTTCAGCTACAAATCGCCACTGCTGATAGCCAGTGTATATCATGGATAATTGTTGGCCAGTCTTAGCGCGGATCACTAATCGTCGAACCAAAACTATTCCCATGCCGGGAATCGAACCCGGGCCGCGTGGGTGAAAACCACGAATCCTAACCACTAGACCACATGGGAGGACAAGAGACCTGTAGTGGTGCCCATCTACTGCCAATCGTTTATGCGCAGCACCAATAGTCGCTCCGTTTCCCCTAGACAACCGTTCAAACAAACTTGACGCCATGCTTCAGCTACAAATCGCCACTGCTGATAGCCAGTGTATATCATGGATAATTGTTGGCCAGTCTTAGCGCGGATCACTAATCGTCGAACCAAAACTATTCCCATGCCGGGAATCGAACCCGGGCCGCGTGGGTGAAAACCACGAATCCTAACCACTAGACCACATGGGAGGACAAGAGACCTGTAGTGGTGCCCATCTACTGCCAATCGTTTATGCGCAGCACCAATAGTCGCTCCGTTTCCCCTAGACAACCGTTCAAACAAACTTGACGCCATGCTTCAGCTACAAATCGCCACTGCTGATAGCCAGTGTATATCATGGATAATTGTTGGCCAGTCTTAGCGCGGATCACTAATCGTCGAACCAAAACTATTCCCATGCCGGGAATCGAACCCGGGCCGCGTGGGTGAAAACCACGAATCCTAACCACTAGACCACATGGGAGGACAAGAGACCTGTAGTGGTGCCCATCTACTGCCAATCGTTTATGCGCAGCACCAATAGTCGCTCCGTTTCCCCTAGACAACCGTTCAAACAAACTTGACGCCATGCTTCAGCTACAAATCGCCACTGCTGATAGCCAGTGTATATCATGGATAATTGTTGGCCAGTCTTAGCGCGGATCACTAATCGTCGAACCAAAACTATTCCCATGCCGGGAATCGAACCCGGGCCGCGTGGGTGAAAACCACGAATCCTAACCACTAGACCACATGGGAGGACAAGAGACCTGTAGTGGTGCCCATCTACTGCCAATCGTTTATGCGCAGCACCAATAGTCGCTCCGTTTCCCCTAGACAACCGTTCAAACAAACTTGACGCCATGCTTCAGCTACAAATCGCCACTGCTGATAGCCAGTGTATATCATGGATAATTGTTGGCCAGTCTTAGCGCGGATCACTAATCGTCGAACCAAAACTATTCCCATGCCGGGAATCGAACCCGGGCCGCGTGGGTGAAAACCACGAATCCTAACCACTAGACCACATGGGAGGACAAGAGACCTGTAGTGGTGCCCATCTACTGCCAATCGTTTATGCGCAGCACCAATAGTCGCTCCGTTTCCCCTAGACAACCGTTCAAACAAACTTGACGCCATGCTTCAGCTACAAATCGCCACTGCTGATAGCCAGTGTATATCATGGATAATTGTTGGCCAGTCTTAGCGCGGATCACTAATCGTCGAACCAAAACTATTCCCATGCCGGGAATCGAACCCGGGCCGCGTGGGTGAAAACCACGAATCCTAACCACTAGACCACATGGGAGGACAAGAGACCTGTAGTGGTGCCCATCTACTGCCAATCGTTTATGCGCAGCACCAATAGTCGCTCCGTTTCCCCTAGACAACCGTTCAAACAAACTTGACGCCATGCTTCAGCTACAAATCGCCACTGCTGATAGCCAGTGTATATCATGGATAATTGTTGGCCAGTCTTAGCGCGGATCACTAATCGTCGAACCAAAACTATTCCCATGCCGGGAATCGAACCCGGGCCGCGTGGGTGAAAACCACGAATCCTAACCACTAGACCACATGGGAGGACAAGAGACCTGTAGTGGTGCCCATCTACTGCCAATCGTTTATGCGCAGCACCAATAGTCGCTCCGTTTCCCCTAGACAACCGTTCAAACAAACTTGACGCCATGCTTCAGCTACAAATCGCCACTGCTGATAGCCAGTGTATATCATGGATAATTGTTGGCCAGTCTTAGCGCGGATCACTAATCGTCGAACCAAAACTATTCCCATGCCGGGAATCGAACCCGGGCCGCGTGGGTGAAAACCACGAATCCTAACCACTAGACCACATGGGAGGACAAGAGACCTGTAGTGGTGCCCATCTACTGCCAATCGTTTATGCGCAGCACCAATAGTCGCTCCGTTTCCCCTAGACAACCGTTCAAACAAACTTGACGCCATGCTTCAGCTACAAATCGCCACTGCTGATAGCCAGTGTATATCATGGATAATTGTTGGCCAGTCTTAGCGCGGATCACTAATCGTCGAACCAAAACTATTCCCATGCCGGGAATCGAACCCGGGCCGCGTGGGTGAAAACCACGAATCCTAACCACTAGACCACATGGGAGGACAAGAGACCTGTAGTGGTGCCCATCTACTGCCAATCGTTTATGCGCAGCACCAATAGTCGCTCCGTTTCCCCTAGACAACCGTTCAAACAAACTTGACGCCATGCTTCAGCTACAAATCGCCACTGCTGATAGCCAGTGTATATCATGGATAATTGTTGGCCAGTCTTAGCGCGGATCACTAATCGTCGAACCAAAACTATTCCCATGCCGGGAATCGAACCCGGGCCGCGTGGGTGAAAACCACGAATCCTAACCACTAGACCACATGGGAGGACAAGAGACCTGTAGTGGTGCCCATCTACTGCCAATCGTTTATGCGCAGCACCAATAGTCGCTCCGTTTCCCCTAGACAACCGTTCAAACAAACTTGACGCCATGCTTCAGCTACAAATCGCCACTGCTGATAGCCAGTGTATATCATGGATAATTGTTGGCCAGTCTTAGCGCGGATCACTAATCGTCGAACCAAAACTATTCCCATGCCGGGAATCGAACCCGGGCCGCGTGGGTGAAAACCACGAATCCTAACCACTAGACCACATGGGAGGACAAGAGACCTGTAGTGGTGCCCATCTACTGCCAATCGTTTATGCGCAGCACCAATAGTCGCTCCGTTTCCCCTAGACAACCGTTCAAACAAACTTGACGCCATGCTTCAGCTACAAATCGCCACTGCTGATAGCCAGTGTATATCATGGATAATTGTTGGCCAGTCTTAGCGCGGATCACTAATCGTCGAACCAAAACTATTCCCATGCCGGGAAT
The DNA here is from genome assembly GCA_964036235.1 of Heterorhabditis bacteriophora. NCBI lineage: Eukaryota > Metazoa > Nematoda > Chromadorea > Rhabditida > Heterorhabditidae > Heterorhabditis > Heterorhabditis bacteriophora. The sequence goes on along the minus strand of OZ038425.1, from coordinate 7,160,744 downwards.
CGAACCCGGGCCGCGTGGGTGAAAACCACGAATCCTAACCACTAGACCACATGGGAGGACAAGAGACCTGTAGTGGTGCCCATCTACTGCCAATCGTTTATGCGCAGCACCAATAGTCGCTCCGTTTCCCCTAGACAACCGTTCAAACAAACTTGACGCCATGCTTCAGCTACAAATCGCCACTGCTGATAGCCAGTGTATATCATGGATAATTGTTGGCCAGTCTTAGCGCGGATCACTAATCGTCGAACCAAAACTATTCCCATGCCGGGAATCGAACCCGGGCCGCGTGGGTGAAAACCACGAATCCTAACCACTAGACCACATGGGAGGACAAGAGACCTGTAGTGGTGCCCATCTACTGCCAATCGTTTATGCGCAGCACCAATAGTCGCTCCGTTTCCCCTAGACAACCGTTCAAACAAACTTGACGCCATGCTTCAGCTACAAATCGCCACTGCTGATAGCCAGTGTATATCATGGATAATTGTTGGCCAGTCTTAGCGCGGATCACTAATCGTCGAACCAAAACTATTCCCATGCCGGGAATCGAACCCGGGCCGCGTGGGTGAAAACCACGAATCCTAACCACTAGACCACATGGGAGGACAAGAGACCTGTAGTGGTGCCCATCTACTGCCAATCGTTTATGCGCAGCACCAATAGTCGCTCCGTTTCCCCTAGACAACCGTTCAAACAAACTTGACGCCATGCTTCAGCTACAAATCGCCACTGCTGATAGCCAGTGTATATCATGGATAATTGTTGGCCAGTCTTAGCGCGGATCACTAATCGTCGAACCAAAACTATTCCCATGCCGGGAATCGAACCCGGGCCGCGTGGGTGAAAACCACGAATCCTAACCACTAGACCACATGGGAGGACAAGAGACCTGTAGTGGTGCCCATCTACTGCCAATCGTTTATGCGCAGCACCAATAGTCGCTCCGTTTCCCCTAGACAACCGTTCAAACAAACTTGACGCCATGCTTCAGCTACAAATCGCCACTGCTGATAGCCAGTGTATATCATGGATAATTGTTGGCCAGTCTTAGCGCGGATCACTAATCGTCGAACCAAAACTATTCCCATGCCGGGAATCGAACCCGGGCCGCGTGGGTGAAAACCACGAATCCTAACCACTAGACCACATGGGAGGACAAGAGACCTGTAGTGGTGCCCATCTACTGCCAATCGTTTATGCGCAGCACCAATAGTCGCTCCGTTTCCCCTAGACAACCGTTCAAACAAACTTGACGCCATGCTTCAGCTACAAATCGCCACTGCTGATAGCCAGTGTATATCATGGATAATTGTTGGCCAGTCTTAGCGCGGATCACTAATCGTCGAACCAAAACTATTCCCATGCCGGGAATCGAACCCGGGCCGCGTGGGTGAAAACCACGAATCCTAACCACTAGACCACATGGGAGGACAAGAGACCTGTAGTGGTGCCCATCTACTGCCAATCGTTTATGCGCAGCACCAATAGTCGCTCCGTTTCCCCTAGACAACCGTTCAAACAAACTTGACGCCATGCTTCAGCTACAAATCGCCACTGCTGATAGCCAGTGTATATCATGGATAATTGTTGGCCAGTCTTAGCGCGGATCACTAATCGTCGAACCAAAACTATTCCCATGCCGGGAATCGAACCCGGGCCGCGTGGGTGAAAACCACGAATCCTAACCACTAGACCACATGGGAGGACAAGAGACCTGTAGTGGTGCCCATCTACTGCCAATCGTTTATGCGCAGCACCAATAGTCGCTCCGTTTCCCCTAGACAACCGTTCAAACAAACTTGACGCCATGCTTCAGCTACAAATCGCCACTGCTGATAGCCAGTGTATATCATGGATAATTGTTGGCCAGTCTTAGCGCGGATCACTAATCGTCGAACCAAAACTATTCCCATGCCGGGAATCGAACCCGGGCCGCGTGGGTGAAAACCACGAATCCTAACCACTAGACCACATGGGAGGACAAGAGACCTGTAGTGGTGCCCATCTACTGCCAATCGTTTATGCGCAGCACCAATAGTCGCTCCGTTTCCCCTAGACAACCGTTCAAACAAACTTGACGCCATGCTTCAGCTACAAATCGCCACTGCTGATAGCCAGTGTATATCATGGATAATTGTTGGCCAGTCTTAGCGCGGATCACTAATCGTCGAACCAAAACTATTCCCATGCCGGGAATCGAACCCGGGCCGCGTGGGTGAAAACCACGAATCCTAACCACTAGACCACATGGGAGGACAAGAGACCTGTAGTGGTGCCCATCTACTGCCAATCGTTTATGCGCAGCACCAATAGTCGCTCCGTTTCCCCTAGACAACCGTTCAAACAAACTTGACGCCATGCTTCAGCTACAAATCGCCACTGCTGATAGCCAGTGTATATCATGGATAATTGTTGGCCAGTCTTAGCGCGGATCACTAATCGTCGAACCAAAACTATTCCCATGCCGGGAATCGAACCCGGGCCGCGTGGGTGAAAACCACGAATCCTAACCACTAGACCACATGGGAGGACAAGAGACCTGTAGTGGTGCCCATCTACTGCCAATCGTTTATGCGCAGCACCAATAGTCGCTCCGTTTCCCCTAGACAACCGTTCAAACAAACTTGACGCCATGCTTCAGCTACAAATCGCCACTGCTGATAGCCAGTGTATATCATGGATAATTGTTGGCCAGTCTTAGCGCGGATCACTAATCGTCGAACCAAAACTATTCCCATGCCGGGAATCGAACCCGGGCCGCGTGGGTGAAAACCACGAATCCTAACCACTAGACCACATGGGAGGACAAGAGACCTGTAGTGGTGCCCATCTACTGCCAATCGTTTATGCGCAGCACCAATAGTCGCTCCGTTTCCCCTAGACAACCGTTCAAACAAACTTGACGCCATGCTTCAGCTACAAATCGCCACTGCTGATAGCCAGTGTATATCATGGATAATTGTTGGCCAGTCTTAGCGCGGATCACTAATCGTCGAACCAAAACTATTCCCATGCCGGGAATCGAACCCGGGCCGCGTGGGTGAAAACCACGAATCCTAACCACTAGACCACATGGGAGGACAAGAGACCTGTAGTGGTGCCCATCTACTGCCAATCGTTTATGCGCAGCACCAATAGTCGCTCCGTTTCCCCTAGACAACCGTTCAAACAAACTTGACGCCATGCTTCAGCTACAAATCGCCACTGCTGATAGCCAGTGTATATCATGGATAATTGTTGGCCAGTCTTAGCGCGGATCACTAATCGTCGAACCAAAACTATTCCCATGCCGGGAATCGAACCCGGGCCGCGTGGGTGAAAACCACGAATCCTAACCACTAGACCACATGGGAGGACAAGAGACCTGTAGTGGTGCCCATCTACTGCCAATCGTTTATGCGCAGCACCAATAGTCGCTCCGTTTCCCCTAGACAACCGTTCAAACAAACTTGACGCCATGCTTCAGCTACAAATCGCCACTGCTGATAGCCAGTGTATATCATGGATAATTGTTGGCCAGTCTTAGCGCGGATCACTAATCGTCGAACCAAAACTATTCCCATGCCGGGAATCGAACCCGGGCCGCGTGGGTGAAAACCACGAATCCTAACCACTAGACCACATGGGAGGACAAGAGACCTGTAGTGGTGCCCATCTACTGCCAATCGTTTATGCGCAGCACCAATAGTCGCTCCGTTTCCCCTAGACAACCGTTCAAACAAACTTGACGCCATGCTTCAGCTACAAATCGCCACTGCTGATAGCCAGTGTATATCATGGATAATTGTTGGCCAGTCTTAGCGCGGATCACTAATCGTCGAACCAAAACTATTCCCATGCCGGGAATCGAACCCGGGCCGCGTGGGTGAAAACCACGAATCCTAACCACTAGACCACATGGGAGGACAAGAGACCTGTAGTGGTGCCCATCTACTGCCAATCGTTTATGCGCAGCACCAATAGTCGCTCCGTTTCCCCTAGACAACCGTTCAAACAAACTTGACGCCATGCTTCAGCTACAAATCGCCACTGCTGATAGCCAGTGTATATCATGGATAATTGTTGGCCAGTCTTAGCGCGGATCACTAATCGTCGAACCAAAACTATTCCCATGCCGGGAATCGAACCCGGGCCGCGTGGGTGAAAACCACGAATCCTAACCACTAGACCACATGGGAGGACAAGAGACCTGTAGTGGTGCCCATCTACTGCCAATCGTTTATGCGCAGCACCAATAGTCGCTCCGTTTCCCCTAGACAACCGTTCAAACAAACTTGACGCCATGCTTCAGCTACAAATCGCCACTGCTGATAGCCAGTGTATATCATGGATAATTGTTGGCCAGTCTTAGCGCGGATCACTAATCGTCGAACCAAAACTATTCCCATGCCGGGAATCGAACCCGGGCCGCGTGGGTGAAAACCACGAATCCTAACCACTAGACCACATGGGAGGACAAGAGACCTGTAGTGGTGCCCATCTACTGCCAATCGTTTATGCGCAGCACCAATAGTCGCTCCGTTTCCCCTAGACAACCGTTCAAACAAACTTGACGCCATGCTTCAGCTACAAATCGCCACTGCTGATAGCCAGTGTATATCATGGATAATTGTTGGCCAGTCTTAGCGCGGATCACTAATCGTCGAACCAAAACTATTCCCATGCCGGGAATCGAACCCGGGCCGCGTGGGTGAAAACCACGAATCCTAACCACTAGACCACATGGGAGGACAAGAGACCTGTAGTGGTGCCCATCTACTGCCAATCGTTTATGCGCAGCACCAATAGTCGCTCCGTTTCCCCTAGACAACCGTTCAAACAAACTTGACGCCATGCTTCAGCTACAAATCGCCACTGCTGATAGCCAGTGTATATCATGGATAATTGTTGGCCAGTCTTAGCGCGGATCACTAATCGTCGAACCAAAACTATTCCCATGCCGGGAATCGAACCCGGGCCGCGTGGGTGAAAACCACGAATCCTAACCACTAGACCACATGGGAGGACAAGAGACCTGTAGTGGTGCCCATCTACTGCCAATCGTTTATGCGCAGCACCAATAGTCGCTCCGTTTCCCCTAGACAACCGTTCAAACAAACTTGACGCCATGCTTCAGCTACAAATCGCCACTGCTGATAGCCAGTGTATATCATGGATAATTGTTGGCCAGTCTTAGCGCGGATCACTAATCGTCGAACCAAAACTATTCCCATGCCGGGAATCGAACCCGGGCCGCGTGGGTGAAAACCACGAATCCTAACCACTAGACCACATGGGAGGACAAGAGACCTGTAGTGGTGCCCATCTACTGCCAATCGTTTATGCGCAGCACCAATAGTCGCTCCGTTTCCCCTAGACAACCGTTCAAACAAACTTGACGCCATGCTTCAGCTACAAATCGCCACTGCTGATAGCCAGTGTATATCATGGATAATTGTTGGCCAGTCTTAGCGCGGATCACTAATCGTCGAACCAAAACTATTCCCATGCCGGGAATCGAACCCGGGCCGCGTGGGTGAAAACCACGAATCCTAACCACTAGACCACATGGGAGGACAAGAGACCTGTAGTGGTGCCCATCTACTGCCAATCGTTTATGCGCAGCACCAATAGTCGCTCCGTTTCCCCCTAGACAACCGTTCAAACAAACTTGACGCCATGCTTCAGCTACAAATCGCCACTGCTGATAGCCAGTGTATATCATGGATAATTGTTGGCCAGTCTTAGCGCGGATCACTAATCGTCGAACCAAAACTATTCCCATGCCGGGAATCGAACCCGGGCCGCGTGGGTGAAAACCACGAATCCTAACCACTAGACCACATGGGAGGACAAGAGACCTGTAGTGGTGCCCATCTACTGCCAATCGTTTATGCGCAGCACCAATAGTCGCTCCGTTTCCCCTAGACAACCGTTCAAACAAACTTGACGCCATGCTTCAGCTACAAATCGCCACTGCTGATAGCCAGTGTATATCATGGATAATTGTTGGCCAGTCTTAGCGCGGATCACTAATCGTCGAACCAAAACTATTCCCATGCCGGGAATCGAACCCGGGCCGCGTGGGTGAAAACCACGAATCCTAACCACTAGACCACATGGGAGGACAAGAGACCTGTAGTGGTGCCCATCTACTGCCAATCGTTTATGCGCAGCACCAATAGTCGCTCCGTTTCCCCTAGACAACCGTTCAAACAAACTTGACGCCATGCTTCAGCTACAAATCGCCACTGCTGATAGCCAGTGTATATCATGGATAATTGTTGGCCAGTCTTAGCGCGGATCACTAATCGTCGAACCAAAACTATTCCCATGCCGGGAATCGAACCCGGGCCGCGTGGGTGAAAACCACGAATCCTAACCACTAGACCACATGGGAGGACAAGAGACCTGTAGTGGTGCCCATCTACTGCCAATCGTTTATGCGCAGCACCAATAGTCGCTCCGTTTCCCCTAGACAACCGTTCAAACAAACTTGACGCCATGCTTCAGCTACAAATCGCCACTGCTGATAGCCAGTGTATATCATGGATAATTGTTGGCCAGTCTTAGCGCGGATCACTAATCGTCGAACCAAAACTATTCCCATGCCGGGAATCGAACCCGGGCCGCGTGGGTGAAAACCACGAATCCTAACCACTAGACCACATGGGAGGACAAGAGACCTGTAGTGGTGCCCATCTACTGCCAATCGTTTATGCGCAGCACCAATAGTCGCTCCGTTTCCCCTAGACAACCGTTCAAACAAACTTGACGCCATGCTTCAGCTACAAATCGCCACTGCTGATAGCCAGTGTATATCATGGATAATTGTTGGCCAGTCTTAGCGCGGATCACTAATCGTCGAACCAAAACTATTCCCATGCCGGGAATCGAACCCGGGGCCGCGTGGGTGAAAACCACGAATCCTAACCACTAGACCACATGGGAGGACAAGAGACCTGTAGTGGTGCCCATCTACTGCCAATCGTTTATGCGCAGCACCAATAGTCGCTCCGTTTCCCTAGACAACCGTTCAAACAAACTTGACGCCATGCTTCAGCTACAAATCGCCACTGCTGATAGCCAGTGTATATCATGGATAATTGTTGGCCAGTCTTAGCGCGGATCACTAATCGTCGAACCAAAAACTATTCCCATGCCGGGAATCGAACCCGGGCCGCGTGGGTGAAAACCACGAATCCTAACCACTAGACCACATGGGAGGACAAGAGACCTGTAGTGGTGCCCATCTACTGCCAATCGTTTATGCGCAGCACCAATAGTCGCTCCGTTTCCCCTAGACAACCGTTCAAACAAACTTGACGCCATGCTTCAGCTACAAAATCGCCACTGCTGATAGCCAGTGTATATCATGGATAATTGTTGGCCAGTCTTAGCGCGGATCACTAATCGTCGAACCAAAACTATTCCCATGCCGGGAATCGAACCCGGGCCGCGTGGGTGAAAACCACGAATCCTAACCACTAGACCACATGGGAGGACAAGAGACCTGTAGTGGTGCCCATCTACTGCCAATCGTTTATGCGCAGCACCAATAGTCGCTCCGTTTCCCCTAGACAACCGTTCAAACAAACTTGACGCCATGCTTCAGCTACAAATCGCCACTGCTGATAGCCAGTGTATATCATGGATAATTGTTGGCCAGTCTTAGCGCGGATCACTAATCGTCGAACCAAAACTATTCCCATGCCGGGAATCGAACCCGGGCCGCGTGGGTGAAAACCACGAATCCTAACCACTAGACCACATGGGAGGACAAGAGACCTGTAGTGGTGCCCATCTACTGCCAATCGTTTATGCGCAGCACCAATAGTCGCTCCGTTTCCCCTAGACAACCGTTCAAACAAACTTGACGCCATGCTTCAGCTACAAATCGCCACTGCTGATAGCCAGTGTATATCATGGATAATTGTTGGCCAGTCTTAGCGCGGATCACTAATCGTCGAACCAAAACTATTCCCATGCCGGGAATCGAACCCGGGCCGCGTGGGTGAAAACCACGAATCCTAACCACTAGACCACATGGGAGGACAAGAGACCTGTAGTGGTGCCCATCTACTGCCAATCGTTTATGCGCAGCACCAATAGTCGCTCCGTTTCCCCTAGACAACCGTTCAAACAAACTTGACGCCATGCTTCAGCTACAAATCGCCACTGCTGATAGCCAGTGTATATCATGGATAATTGTTGGCCAGTCTTAGCGCGGATCACTAATCGTCGAACCAAAACTATTCCCATGCGGGAATCGAACCCGGGCCGCGTGGGTGAAAACCACGAATCCTAACCACTAGACCACATGGGAGGACAAGAGACCTGTAGTGGTGCCCATCTACTGCCAATCGTTTATGCGCAGCACCAATAGTCGCTCCGTTTCCCCTAGACAACCGTTCAAACAAACTTGACGCCATGCTTCAGCTACAAATCGCCACTGCTGATAGCCAGTGTATATCATGGATAATTGTTGGCCAGTCTTAGCGCGGATCACTAATCGTCGAACCAAAACTATTCCCATGCCGGGAATCGAACCCGGGCCGCGTGGGTGAAAACCACGAATCCTAACCACTAGACCACATGGGAGGACAAGAGACCTGTAGTGGTGCCCATCTACTGCCAATCGTTTATGCGCAGCACCAATAGTCGCTCCGTTTCCCTAGACAACCGTTCAAACAAACTTGACGCCATGCTTCAGCTACAAATCGCCACTGCTGATAGCCAGTGTATATCATGGATAATTGTTGGCCAGTCTTAGCGCGGATCACTAATCGTCGAACCAAAACTATTCCCATGCCGGGAATCGAACCCGGGCCGCGTGGGTGAAAACCACGAATCCTAACCACTAGACCACATGGGAGGACAAGAGACCTGTAGTGGTGCCCATCTACTGCCAATCGTTTATGCGCAGCACCAATAGTCGCTCCGTTTCCCCTAGACAACCGTTCAAACAAACTTGACGCCATGCTTCAGCTACAAATCGCCACTGCTGATAGCCAGTGTATATCATGGATAATTGTTGGCCAGTCTTAGCGCGGATCACTAATCGTCGAACCAAAACTATTCCCATGCCGGGAATCGAACCCGGGCCGCGTGGGTGAAAACCACGAATCCTAACCACTAGACCACATGGGAGGACAAGAGACCTGTAGTGGGTGCCCATCTACTGCCAATCGTTTATGCGCAGCACCAATAGTCGCTCCGTTTCCCCTAGACAACCGTTCAAACAAACTTGACGCCATGCTTCAGCTACAAATCGCCACTGCTGATAGCCAGTGTATATCATGGATAATTGTTGGCCAGTCTTAGCGCGGATCACTAATCGTCGAACCAAAACTATTCCCATGCCGGGAATCGAACCCGGGCCGCGTGGGTGAAAACCACGAATCCTAACCACTAGACCACATGGGAGGACAAGAGACCTGTAGTGGTGCCCATCTACTGCCAATCGTTTATGCGCAGCACCAATAGTCGCTCCGTTTCCCCTAGACAACCGTTCAAACAAACTTGACGCCATGCTTCAGCTACAAATCGCCACTGCTGATAGCCAGTGTATATCATGGATAATTGTTGGCCAGTCCTTAGCGCGGATCACTAATCGTCGAACCAAAACTATTCCCATGCCGGGAATCGAACCCGGGCCGCGTGGGTGAAAACCACGAATCCTAACCACTAGACCACATGGGAGGACAAGAGACCTGTAGTGGTGCCCATCTACTGCCAATCGTTTATGCGCAGCACCAATAGTCGCTCCGTTTCCCCTAGACAACCGTTCAAACAAACTTGACGCCATGCTTCAGCTACAAATCGCCACTGCTGATAGCCAGTGTATATCATGGATAATTGTTGGCCAGTCTTAGCGCGGATCACTAATCGTCGAACCAAAAACTATTCCCATGCCGGGAATCGAACCCGGGCCGCGTGGGTGAAAACCACGAATCCTAACCACTAGACCACATGGGAGGACAAGAGACCTGTAGTGGTGCCCATCTACTGCCAATCGTTTATGCGCAGCACCAATAGTCGCTCCGTTTCCCCTAGACAACCGTTCAAACAAACTTGACGCCATGCTTCAGCTACAAATCGCCACTGCTG